>NC_069496.1:890533-928870 GCF_026875155.1 Cherax quadricarinatus | reverse complement strand
CAAAACCCCACTGTAAAAATCAAAAGCACAAACAATTTAAACCCAAAGGTTTTTCCTCTTGCTTGGTATTTTCTGTTTTGAAAGAGAGCCTTCCTTTGAAAAATAAAAAGACCGTAAAATACAAGTTTCCCCTGAAGGGAAAAAAAGGTACTGAATTTCTCTTTCAGATACACAAACACATTCCTAATCTTATATACCTGTCAGTTCTGTCAGGCCTGGTTTTGTCTGAGAAGTGAAGCATATGTAACTTAGCACAATCAATTTCACTGGCATTATATCACTAAAACCGGGTTGCAATCAGGCAGTCTGTTGCCAGTATGATTTCACTTTGTGCTTATATACATGTGGCATAAGCATTATTGGGGCAAAGAAAAGATACATCTCAGCCACAGTTGCCTCCTTCCACTGGTGGTAGACGTGATTTTGGTGAAAGTAATGTGTTTGCCATGGTGTATTCGTAGTATTGTGTTGCTTTCCATGACAATACTTTCCATCAGGGGTTCGTCAAAGAATAACTCGAAACATTCCAGTTCAGTGGCATTGTTCCCAGTGTACAAGATGGCCGTATTCACTTGGCTGTCATAAAACTTGTGGGGTTTTTGGAACAAAATTGACAGCTTTCCTGCCAATCCCCCCAAGGTGCGGTCTGCTGGTGGGTACTGGACAATGACAGGTGGTTGTGGTTGTGGAGGTTGTGGTTGTGGAGGTTGTGGAGGTTGTGGTTGTGGAGGCTGGTGTGGTGGGTGGGTGGGGGATGGTGGCCTTTGTTGTAAATCAGCTGAGGCAAGCAGCGTGGGTGGCAGCGTGGGGTGGCAGCATGGCCCACTGCCGGGGGCCTCACCACCCAGCACCACTACCACCACGCACATTTTCCATCCCAATTGCAACAGCATCATCGTCATTTTCACTGTCTATTCCTGTTGTACAGCCACGGAATGTACTCCGAGATGCACTCCTTCCCCTTGGAATAGCATATGGCACACTACCAGAGTGCACATATATTGCCGTATATACTGACGCTTCGCTGGGGAATATTGCACTTCACTATCACTACTGGAACTAGTTTGAAGAGCTTGTAGTTCATATTCACTATCACTATCATCACACATGCTCTCATCTGAGTCTGGGATTTGGGAAAATAGAAGTTTCCTCTTGGGTTCTGGAACAACTGAACGTGAACAAGAGGGCCCAGCACCAGACGTGGAAGGCTGAGGGTCGTCTGGGTTTTCTTCACTATTACCAATATTATGGTCATTAGTTTCGGTCAAAACCTCACTAAAACCACGAAACTCATCTTCACTGGCACTTCCGTCTGTATTAGAACTGTCACTGGGGAACAAAAGTGTCCCAATTCGCCGAGGAGTGAGGAGCTTCTTACCGCGAGGCATGGTGAATTTATGCGTACTAGTACGTCAAAAATCCCTGCCCGTAAGCCGTACTAGTACGTCCAAAACCCTCAAAGGGTTAAAACGAGGTTTGATGAAGCTCATGGAGCAGGGACAGAGAGAGAGAGGACCTAGTAGCAATCAGTGAAGATGCGAAGCCAGGAGCTATGATTCGACCCCTGCAACCACAGAGAAGTGAGTACATACATGCAAACCTGCACACACAAGCAAGTGCACACACTCATACACACATTCACTAGCACACACACACACACACACACACACACACACACACACACACAGCAAAGAGGCAGGGCCAGGAGCTGTGATTTGACCCTTGCAATCACAAGTAGGTGAGTACACACCCATGTAAACAAACAATCAGACACACGAAATGCATGCCAAGTATCTTTCGACAAGTGTCTTTGACTACTAGTGACTAACACACATACATGCACACACAATTCTGCATGAAACAAATGCACGCACACAATCCTGCATAAAACATACGCACACATACAATCCTGCATGAAACATACGCACAAACACAATCCTGCATGAAACATACGCACACATACAATCCTGCATGAACCATACGCACACACAGAATCCTGCATGAAACATATGCACAAACACAATCCTCCATGAAACATACACACAAACAATCCTGCATGAAACATATGCACACACACAATCCTGCATGAAACATACGCACACACACAACCCTGCATGAATCATACGCACACACACAAACCTGCATGAAACATACGCACAAACACAATCCTGCATGAAACATATGCACAAACACACAATCCTGCATGAAACATACGCACAAACACAATCCTGCATGAAACATACGCACACACACAACCCTGCATGAAACATATGCACACACACAAACCTGCATGAAACATACGCACAAACACAATCCTGCATGACATATATGCACACACAATCCTGCATGACACATATGCACACACAATCCTGCATGACACATATACACACAGACAATCCTGCATGAAACATACACACAAACACAATCCTGCATGAAACATACACACACACACAATCCTGCATGAAACATACTCACAAACACAATCCTGCATGAAATATATGCACACACACAATCCTGCATGACACATATGCACACACACAATCCTGCACAACACATATACACACACACAATCCTGCATGAAAGAGGTCCACACACATTCCACATTGAAACCCGAATACAACATATAAAATTTACACTGTTCTCATAAACATTCTGCGCTCTTAATCATTTTTCAAAATTAATTAAGGGAGATTTATAAAAAATATAGATAAAAAAGATTGTGAATTTTTGCTTACAAAAAGGGAAAGGGTCCCCTTTGTTAGCGATGTACAAATGGGGAAGATAAGACTTGTTATTAAAGTAAAAATTGAGAAGTCTGAACATTTTTAGTTATTAAAATGTGGGAGTCGAACATTTTAGGAGTACAATGGGGGAAGTATAGACATTTTTAGCAACAAGAAAAAAATTCATTAAATTTCTTCAAAAAGTGAAGACCACCATAAAAAATACACCACAGCTTTTCTTCTCTCACCCCTCTATATTGACGGGGAAAACATTCACCTCACACACAGCAAATAAAACTTTCGGGGACAAATAAAAATTACAAACCAGGAGACGCCATCTTTTGGGAAAAAAAAAAAAAACATTATTTTTGCCCAAGGTTTTTTCCCCTTATTAAATTTTTCCCCCCAATATTCCTTTATACTCCCAATACTATGATGTATTAATCATAGTAAATTTACACCACGAATGTTATTGAACACTTTAGTAGTTTAAAAAATTTTCTATTTTTAAGGTTGTTTGTAAACTTGATGGAAAAAAATTTTGGGTGAACTTATTCTGATGGACCATTTTTGCAGTTTTTAGAAATTTAAAAAATGATAACTAAATTAAATCTTAGTGTTTAAAAAAGCTTAAAAACTTTAAATTTATTATTTTGACCTAAAAGAAAAACTTGGATTTTGGTGTAAAGTAACAGAGGTGGACACGACCCCAGGGTTTTTTTGAGTGAATGACCTCCAGGTTTTGTGGTTACATGACCTCCAGGGTTTTTTGAGTGCCATGACTCCATGGTTTTTTGGTGCCATGGCCCAGGGTGTTATGAGTGTCAGAGTTCCCGGGTGTTGTGAGTACCCCTGTCTAGGGATTGTGGCCCCGGTTTGAGTGCCATGGGGTTTCCCGGATGTTGTTTTGCTGAGCTCCGGGGTGTTGTGGGCCATGATCCCAGGATGCTGTGATGCCCCTGACTCCAGGATTTGTAGTGCCCGTCCCAGGATGTTTTGGTGCCATACTCCCGGATGCTGTGAGTGCCAGAGCCCAGGATGTTGTGAGTGCCATAGCCCCAGGATGTTGTGAGTAATAAAATACCCATTAAATTTTAAATATTATCAACTGCATGGAAAATTCCCCCTGAGAGTGTTTTCTTTCACAGAAAGAGCAAAACCAGAAGGATCATCAGTGCTCTACACAACTTTAAAAAACTAAAATTCATCAGGACTGTTCATTAAACTTTGAAAGGAATTTTACCCTGTCGACAACAACAAATTTTTTTTAAAAAATTATATTTTTTTATATTAACCAAACAAGTCATACCACGAAACATTAAGTACTCATACTTCAATGACACAACTTTATTAAAATAAACTCTAGCAATAAACACTGACCTAAGGATAAGTGACACCCAAACTAGAAAGAAATTATTTTTACTATTTTAAAAAGTTAAATTATTTATTAACAAAGTTGGTACCTTTATGTAAAAACCTTAACTACAATTTCCTACACCTTTTGACAATTCCATCATTAGATCTACATTTTACACACAAAATTTTTAATAACATTTCTATCATAAAATACCTGCCACTGTAGACATATGAACGCTTTAAGAAGATAGTGGAGAGAATAAAAAATCACCATTAGTAATTCCTAGTTACATTTCAGACAATGCCCAGAAAAAATTTCCCAAAGAAAAAAGTATGAATACTAAACGAGAAAAAATAAAAGTTAACAAATGTTTATATAATACTTTTGTGAGCTCACACATATTAATATATACATATTTGTACACTGTACATTTGTGTAATTGTATAGATGAGATTTATAAATTTAAGAAAGAAATATACACTAGAGTGAAACAATTAATTTAATGAGGAGAAAGTGATAGACCAAATACTGAAGGTTTCAAAAAATTAATTTTTACCCTGAATCTAAACTATTTACATTTGAGAATTAGATATCTTATTTGGTCACATGTATAGTACATGCCACTCTCTGATTATGCACATAACCTCATAATACATATTAAATATTTTAACACTCCCTGTATGGACATACAATTCACAAATTTATGTATTAATAGCTAGAAATGAAGAGTTAAACTTTTCTTAATACAGTGGACCCCCGCCTTACGATATTATTTCATTCCAGAAGTCTGTTTGGGTGCCGTTATAGACCGAATTTGTTCCCATAAGGAATATTATGAATTAGATTAGTCCGTTTCAGACCCCCAAAAATACACGTACAAAAGCACTTACAAAAATACACTTACATAATTGGTCGAGCTGGGAGCTGATCGTAAGGCGGGGGTCCACTGTAATGTTCTCAAGCATTGAAAGAGTATTTACATATGTAATTCAATCCCAATTGTGAAGGAAAAATTCACTTACACTTACCTAATTTTGCATGTATGTGAGTGTTAACGTGGTGTGGGTCATTAGTGCTGAAGCACTAATGACCCACACCACACCAGAGTATTGCTGACTCTAGTGCTGCCTATTAGCCTCTCTTCACACTACACTCTGGGATAGCAGGTGATCTGTTGAGCTACAAACCTATGGGAATCACTGGATGACCTGGCTTTTTGATGCTCATGAATGCTCTTTTCTCTGTATTTATTGTGATTGTTTATTTTTCATGCAACTGTTGCACATCTTGTGGTGCCTTAGCTTTCTCACTCACAAAAGTGAGGTGCCCCAATCTGCTTCAGTTTTTGCCGATATACCAATGGGTGTACTATGTACTTGCATCACTCTGGAGCATGGTGGATCACAGCCAGACTACAGTACCACAGGTTGTGGCATACCTCTTGCTGGAGGAGCCTATATATTGATGTTTATATCTTTGTCAATTTTTGTCTTACTTTTTTACTGTATGATCCAATGTTATGATATTTCATGTTTGTAGATTTTTGTTTGAATAAAACCTTATAAACTTTTGGTTTAAATTTTCCAGTTATTTATATTTCCTAAAAATATTTTCATAAGAATGTAGGAACAGTCTCTGAAACTAGAAAAGGGATTTTTTTTACCATTCACATTAATAAGTACTTTGTTGAGGAAGTATTCTTGTTAGCCAAACTTTGTAGTGTGTGAAGATGGTGGTTCTTGTTGAGATTCTTTGTAGTGAAGATTCTAATGTTCTTGGTCTTGTGTAACGTCTTGATTAATTGAGACATGTGGTGGATCCTTGCTTGGTAGTTCTTTGTTATGTTGTCTATCCTGGGCAAGTGTTAAATGCTCCTCTTCCTTGTTTCTGCGGCTTTATTACTGAAATATACGAAATCCCTGAATAATATACAGTCCATCAAAAACACTATTTTAGTGTTCTTCCATAAACCCAATGAAACATTTGTGGAAAAAGTCTCATTAAAAATCAAAAATTTCAAATAAATGTGCCAAAGTTGTTTAAGAAGGCAAATATGATATTTACAAAAAATCAGTACAGTAGGGCCCCACTTACACGCAGGCTAGGTTCCAGGCTAAACCCCCGTAAAGTGGAACACCTTTTTTTTTCCACTTATAAATACATACAAATACTAGATAACAAGTTTACACCAACATATACAGTGGAACCTTGACTTACAAGTGTAAGTCCCTGGGTCAGTTTTTTGCTCTGGGTTATGAGCCAACATTTGAGTTACGAGCCAGCTGCCCCCCCTCCCCCAAAACCTGGACACCTCTCTTGTTTATCTATGATTTCATGCTTTAATTCCATGGAAATTATTCTCTTTTTCTTCTCAGCAATAATAATAATATAATAATAATAATATATTATTATTAGTCAAGTCACTCAGTAAGTCATTTAAGTCAATCAGTCAAATCATTCATTAAGTCAGTCAAGTCACTTATAAGTCAGTCAAGTCATTCAGTCACTCAGTAAGTCAGTCAGGTCACTCAGTAAGTCATTCAGTCAAGTCACTCAGAAAGTCACTCAGTCATTCAGTAAGTCAGTTATTCAGTAAGTCATTCAGTCAGTCAATCATTTAGTCAGCCAGTCACACAAACTCGTGTTAACCTCTTTTTCTGTGTACAAAGTAACACTTCAGGGCTACAGGTTCTCTTGTTTAATATCTTTGTTAATTCTAAGACTTAGTGCTTATACCTCTTCATGCCACTTTCAGCAACACTGGTATGGCTACTGGGTGCCACTTTCAGCAACACTGGTATGGCTACTGGGTGCCACTTTCAGCAACACTGGTATGGAAAATTTTATAGGGGTGATTACTTGTACATACCTCAACATTACATGCATACGAGTAATCTCCTGGGGAGACAACAACGATATTGTTTACCGTAGTCACCCGTGTAGACATGTGAGAAAACTTAACCACCTCTGGTCACTGCAGGTGGCCCCTCGACCCTCACAATCTTATCCATATCTATCCCGAGACCAGTATAAATTGGGTAGCACCCTCAAGTAAGGCGCTACAAATTAATTGGGGACTGTAAAATTTAAATTTAATTTTAAACTGAATAAAAAGGGGGGGGGTTACACAGGGATAAAAACCCATCAAGGAAAAACACTTGTACAAAACCCCAAAACCACTTACCAAAATTATTCTCTGGTGGTCACTTAAATGTCCCCCGGGATCACCCCATAACCCAAACCAATTAAAACCCTCCCTAACGGCCATATCAGTTTTTCAAAAAACTGGGAAAGGTTATTTTAACTGTGGGTGATTAAAGCCCCTTTAAATTTCCCTTTTCCCCATTCGCCACCCAAATTTTCGTGCCCCGGGGCAAACACCAACAGGGTTCAAAATTCCAGCAGGACGAGGTATCCTTTTTTTTGGGCCCCGGGGTTTTAGAATTTCCTGTTTCCCAATAAAACTTTTCCCCCTATCCTCGGGGACAAAAACCCCACGCGTTCACTGGGACCCGGGCGATTTTTTTTTCACCCCCCCCATTCTTTTAAACCTTAAGTTATTTTTAAACTGATTACATTCCCAAATTCACAAGACTTTTTTAACCCGTCTCAAAATTTAAATTATACACTTTAAGGGGTCACCCCATTAAGACCCTGAAAACTGTTTAGTGGGGTTTTAACTCACGGGTAATTTCCCCTGGACACATTCCATGGGGGCGCACCCACCCCCCCCGGCCCCTATTTTTAATCCATTTTCTTTTTCCATTTTATCAGGGTGGTCACGAAAAACTCTTCCCTCCCTCTTCACCCAGGACAACAAACAACATTTTCCTTGGGAATTTGAGGCCTATTTTTAACCCCTTAGGCGCCGTGAACGCCAATTTCCTAAACCCCCATTTTTTCACAGCTTCCTCACTTCCATTCAAAAAAAAACCACCCCGCCCCTCGTGCCCCAGCTCGCCCTATACCCCCCGCCACATAAGCGAAAGGCGCAGCGGGAACCCAGTTGGTTCCATTCAAAATACAAATACTTTTTAAACCCAAATCAACACTTAAACACTTTTTTAGGCACTAAAGCTTTCGGAAATTTTAAAAAATTTCCACAACCGGTATGGCTAACTGGTTTCCCCCCCTTTCAGCAACACGGTATGGCTACTGGGGCCACTTCAGCAACACTGGTATGGCTACTGGGTTTCCATTTTTCAGCAACACGGTAGGGTATGGGGGCCACTTTTAGCAATATGGTATCTCCCGGGGGGTCATGACTGGCCCTTTGGGAGATACAAGATAAATTTAATTTTAAAAAATCATAACACAATTTTACAAACACAGCTGCCTTTGGGAGCGAGAAAACCGGGCACATACGAATTTTGGAATTTGGGAGGTAGGGGGGGGGTCAGGGGGGTGTCGGGGGGGTGGTAGGGGATGGGGGGGTGGTTTTTTTGGGGAGTGGTAGGGGATTGGGGGGGTGGTGTTTTGGGGGGTGGTAGGGGGTGGGGGGGTGGGGTTTTTGGGGGGTTTGGGAGGGGATGGTGGGGTGGTGTTTGGGGGGGGGGTAGGGGATGGTGGGGGGGTGTTTTTGGGGGGGTAGGGGATGGGGGGGGTGTTGGGGAGTGGTAGGGGATGGTGGGGGGGGGGTGTTTTGGTATGGTAAAGGGGGTTGGGGGAGTGGTGTTGGGGGGGGTAGGGGGGTGGTGGGGGTGGTTTTTGGGGGGGGTAGGGGGGGTGGGGGTGGGGTTGGGGGGTGGTAGGGGATGGTGGGGTGGGGTTTGGGGGGTGGAGGGGATTTGGGGGGGGTGGTGTTGGGTAGGGGAGGGTGGTGGGGGGGGTTGGGGGGTGGGAGGGGATGGTGGGGGTGGTGTTTTGGGGAGTGGTAGGGGATGGTGGGGGTGGTGTTTGGGGGGTGTAGGGGGGTGGTGGGGGGGGTGTTGGGGGGGTGGGGAGGGGGGGGTGGGGGGGGGTTTTGGGGAGTGGTAGGGGGGGTGGGGGTGGTGGGTTTGGGGGGTGGTAGGGGATAGTGGGGGTGGTGTTGGGGAGTGGTAGGGGATGGTGGGGGTGATGTTGGGGGGTGGTAGGGGGTGTTGGGGAGTGGTAGGGGATGGTTGGGGGTGGTGTTGGGGAGTGGTAGGGATGGGGGGGGGTGGTGTTGGGGAGTGGTAGGGGGTGGTGTTGGGGAGTGGTAGGGGGTGGTGTTGGGGGTGGTAGGGGGGGGCTCCCCGGCGCTCCACAACAAGGGTCGTCACTTGAGCAAAAGAAAATTTTTATTTTTTCCTTCCCACAAACTGAACAATGTTAAATTAATTATACAACATGTTACATAAAATTGTGCAGCAATTCTTCAATGGCAGTCTAGTGTATTATTATAATAACGACAGAGCTTAGTTCCCTAAATTAATAATAATGATAGAACTAGGTAGTAGGTTGGTAGACAGCAACCGCCAGGGAGGTACTACCGTCCTGTGGTAGTAGGTTGGTAGACAGCAACCGCCCAGGGAGGTACTACCGTCCTGCCAAGTGAGTGTACAACGAAAACCTGTAATTGTTTTACATGATGGTAGGATTGCTGGTGTCTTTTTTCTGTCTCATAAACATGCAAGAGTTCAGGTACATCTTGCTACTTCTTCTTACACTTAGGCCACACTACACATACATGTACAAGCATATATATAACACCCCCCTGGGTTTTCTATTTTCTTTCTAGTTCTTGTCTTGTTTATTTCCTCTTATCTCCATGAGGAAGTGGAACAGAATTCTTCCTCTGTAAGCCATGCGTGTTGTAAGAGGCGACTAAAATGCCGGGAGCAAGAGGCTAGTAACCCCTTCTCCCGTACAAATTACTAAATTTAAAAGAGAAACTTTCGTTTTTCTTTTTGGGCCACCCCGCCTTGGTGGGATACTGCCGGTGTGTTTGAAAGAAAGAAAGAATAATGATAGAACTTCGGTTCTCTAAATTAATAATAATAATAATAATAAAAATTAACTATTATTATTTATAATGATAGAGCTTCAGTTCCTAAATTAATAATAATAATATTATTATAATAATGATAGAGCTTCAGTTTCCTAAATTTAATAATAATAATAATAATAATGCACAACAATACAGGATAATACAGGACCATGTAAAAGTTATCGTGCAAAACAATGAAATCAAAGAAACACGTTTGCTAGGAAAACAAGGTAGAAGTTATATTGGCAGTGGCAGCGGCGGCAGCAGCGACCTCCAAGCTCCGTACTTTTCTCCAACTATCAGAGCTACCAATGCTCCTACGATGACCTAGTTACATGCAAAACTGACTAACCAACGTAACACCCAGAATGACCAAAGATTACCAACAGTGAAACCTACAAATCGAACATAATAAGAGATCAAAGGAAGACTGCCCTCAAACCGAAAGCAACACCACCGCTGCCAGCCGAACAACGTAACCCTAAAACTTTGTATAAAAACTACAACTTCTTCTTAACTACAACAATTTCCTGTAGTATATGAGCGCAATCTAAGAGAAAACAGCACCAAGGGCCAGCAAGAAAACGCTCAAAAAATCAACCTATTCTACAAGTTAAGTCAGGAGGACGCCGGCCCAGCAACCACCCAATCACCACCAATCTCAAAGGCGACACACAACAATAACAACAAACAATGGCTGCCACCAGCCACCTCCCCTCCTCTCCCCCGATTCACCTACCGAAGTAGTCTCTCAGGTTATGACCACGAATCCTATACCCTAAAGTCATGCATCTCCACTTAGTTATTGAAAATATGAATCTACGAGAGACGCTAACAAAACTAGACACCAGGAATGACACAACTCGAGAACAACAATCTCAGCTTGAACAAAAGTAATCAACACCAGGAATGACAAACGTGGCAATACCATCCAGACAGTCATATATAAAGCCATACCCAACAAATAATAACTCTTAATTACAAAGGTTGAAGTAGCAGTAAAAGAATTGGAAGAACAACTTAGATAACCAGTATTCAGCGCTATTTTGCTCATCCAAGAAGATAAAATCTGAACAAGATAAACTTCGGAACGCAGTAATAAGTTAACGTCATGTCCACTTTTTCCCATGATATGAACCAAACAAAACAGTAAAGAAATTACTCCTGCAGACATAAAGGGCCAAACAAGTGTTATTGTACCAGAGTCTGAAATAACAGAAGCAGGTTACTAGGATCCCATGGTAAAAAAGTGTTTATGCTTAGATTCCAATCACATGACAGGAGAAAAAAGACTTAATTATGCATCTATAATAAAGTAAAGAAAGAGGTATACCATAACGAGTGTCTTACCAAAAAACGTCAGAACCTCCTGTATAGAGTCAGAAAACTTAAGCAGGGAGAATAACGACACAATACACCAATGCATCACACGGGAAATGGGAAAATTCTTGTTAGAAAACAAATGTTAGGCAACTGTACACGAATCACGAACTAGAATGATCTATCACTATTTCTCCAGGATACTAACTACAGAGAATAACTAAACAATGTCCAACTTAAAAGCCTATGTAGTGTAGTGTATACGTTTTGCTCCATTATTTTCAAATATCATTGTGAATCTCTCATTATTAAATAATCAACACCTCAGTTGTGATTTTAACTAGTAAGCATAAGTCACCTTATGTAATTTTTCTTATTTCTATTGTTTGCTTAAACATTAGCGAATTGATACTTCTCTGTCCATATTACTAACCTCATATTTTTTTTTAAATACTATCAATTGATATTTACCTACTAAAATTAAAAATATCATTTTTAAACTAATAATTTCAATTACCTACATTTTTGGCATTTAATAACCATTACTTGTCCTAATTACCTTTACCTGTTTTAAACCACAATTTACTATCTTAGAGTACCTAATTACCTTGTACTGCCATATAACCCTAGTATAACTACCTATTGCAATATTGAATGAATAAACATTACTTTTCACTTTTTTTGTAATCATTATTACTTACTAAATTTTATTAAACACCAAATTTAATCTAACCAGTCAATATTACTTTTGTACATTAAACATTATTTTAATATTCCCATAACATTTTGTTGCCAAAATTTTCAAGTTTGTATATTCAACTCCAACCCTTTAACTATTATCCTTTGAACCTGTCTACTCATCTTACTATCACATTATAAACCAAGACATTACATTATCATTGGTTTCTTACCTGTCCATTTTAATTTTGTTTACCACTACTTGTTTTTTTTTAGTCACTTTTTATTGTGTGATGCAATTAGTGTATATTCCATTACTTTTTTTGCAAGGATCCAAACTATCTTTTGCCTAGCTAGTACCAACTCCTCATTTTTTTTTTTTTACTTTTTATTTGCAATAAACTGATCAATTATTTAATATTAACAAATCTGATCTTACTCCTAAACCAATATTAGATCATAGTGACTATCTGTCCATTTAACTTGTTTACCATTACTTAATTTAGTCCCTTATATATTTTTTTGTCCTTTATTTTAGCTTTATATAACCTACCTTAGATCATATATTCGCAATGTTAAACGAATCAAGGTGCTATTCTCAGTGCTAAAGTTAAAAGTTTACACTATTTTGCCATTATACTCCAAACCTCATTTATTTGATTACCACTTATTGTTCACTTCACAACTTATATTAGTCCCTTTTATATATAATCTTATATTATAATTCTAAACTTTAAAGAATAACCTTAAAGTACTACCTACTAACATATTCCCAAGCTCCATTATTTGATCATCACTTTATTGTTCACCACAAATTATTTTAGTCCCTTTTTATATTGTCTCCTTCAACTGTTTTTAGCTTTAAAAACTACCTTATGCTCATTATTTTTTACATTTGTTAAATAATTCAGGTGCTATTTTTCTTTTTTTTTTTTTTTTTTAAGCTTTAGAATATTTACTATTTTTTACTTAATTCTAACTCTAGATTCAACTACAAATCTTATATACAAGCATTGATCCTGTACCAACCTCTTATTTAATGATTTTAAATGATTCAAACAGTTACTGTAATTACTACACAGCAGAACAATCACAGGCACCTTCTTAGGAGCTAACAACAACATAACTATCTTTAACTACAATATCAGATCTTTAAGCAAGCTTATGATACCTCCTAGCATTACTAAAATTCCCTGCAATGCCAATATGTCCATCATACAACTAACTGAAACCAGGCTGACAAGCCTGATACTACAGATGTCTATGCCATTCCGGTTACACAGCCATTACACAACTGAGGCCAGACCACAAGGGGAGGCACAAGTATATACTCTCAGACCAACTAGAATGTAATCACTAATACTTGCACAAGGGATGAACATGGGGAATAAATAATAGCTAAATTCAAATCCAAATACCTAAACAAAAAACCTCTCACAGTGATAAACAACTACAGAAATTCCACAATCAAACATTAGCCAATTTAGTCAAAACCTAGAAAGTATGATAACTGATGCACGCATGAACAAAGATCACTTACTACTCTCATGTGACATCAATATAAATCTCCTGCAAGACCCCCAGGACCCCAACACAATTTAACTGAATTCACAAACCCCAATGAGTAACTGCATTTGCTACCACAGTAACAAAACCTACAAGAGTTACAGAGACTATTGTTTCCCTACTTGACCACATCTGGACCAACACCATATCCCTATAAAATCAGGCATAATACAGAATAATACCACAGACCACTACCCTACTTTCCTCATAACTACTCTTGGTAAAATACCCCAAGACACTACGTCTTCAAACTCACACATACCAGAGACTTCACAATGAGGCAGCCATTAAGTAACTTCACAACAGCAGAAACAAACATTGACTGGCAACTGAGCTAGAAATCTATACAGATATTGACGAATGTTTTTAATAATTTTCTAAAAAACGACACAATACCTTTATAACAAAGCACTGCCCCTAAAAAAACTAAAACAGATGACAGCTAAGAAGACTGAACAGCGTCCCCTGGCTAACACCCTCATTCTCAAATCCATAAATACAAAACACCGATATGAAAACAGTACTGAATGGGTCTCATTAACAGAGACCAAACAAAACTTTACTCGTCAATACCTAACCATCCTGATAAGAAAGGGCAAACAAATTGTATTCTGGAGAACAATTATCCAACTTACGAGGGATAATAAAAAAGACCTGGAAGACCCTATCAGAAATTTCCTGGGAACAAAAAAGATATCACGACATATGCGAAATAAAATTAAGCAAAACAGATGAACCCCAATCCCACCAACAGAAACAGCAAACAGACTTCAATGAATTTCCTTCTCAACTATAGTACAAAACTTGCCAATAATAACCCCACCAAATGACTACCTCAGTGGCACTACCCTAACACACTGTTCCTAGCTCCGACTAACCCATACGAAAGGTCTCCTTATTATCAACGCCCTGAAAAACAAGGCAGGAGATTTAAATACCTACCACCCTTTATTAACAAAAAACGTCACAGTACTATCACCAATCAGGGCAAGGAGAAGGGTAAACAAATCCATTGATCCTCCACCTTCCCTACAGTTTCTCAAAATAGCAAGGGTCACCCCGATCCATAGAAGGAGGTGACCAAACAGAGTTGATAACTATAGGCCAATTCCCAATTTTACACCCTCTCTCAAAAATCTTCCGAAAAATTGAATTCATAACAATCACTCCTATCTCATCTCCCATAACATTCTCAACCCTGCCAATTTTGGATTCAGGCCTAATAAAAATACTAATGATGCTATTTATACACATGCTAGAGCATATATACACTGCAATAGAGAGAAAAAAGAAGTCCCCGCTCTGGGATCTTCATTGATCTTACTAAAGCTTTTGATACAGTTGACCATGACTTGCTCCACGTAAAATTGTCACCACTATGGAATTAGAGGGCACTCCTCAACTACCTCAAGTCTTACCCAGCTAACGAAGCCAATATGTGTACGCAAATGGTCAAGCTCTTCCGCACATACAATTACAGTTTGGTGTCCCACAGGGAAGTGTCCTTGGCCCTCTTCTCTTCTCCTATACATAAATGACTACCAAATGCTTCGCAATTATCCTCAAACCCACACACTTTTTGCAGCTGACACCACATACTTCTCTCTCACATCCGAGCCCAGTCATGCTAGCCAATACCTGTAAACACACTGAATTACAGAAAATATCTACCTGGATGAGGACTAACCAAACTTACAACTAAACATTGACAACCTACCTTCATTCAGTTTTTGGTAGCAGAGCTACAGATGTACCTCTAACATAACGATAAAACGGATCCCTATCACAAAGCTAACAGAGGGAAAATCTTAGGAATCCACTCTCGATAATAGACTCAAATTTCATACACCATATACAACAAATTTCTAAGAAAATTTCCAAGACTGTAGGCATACTATCGAAGATACGGTACTATGTTCCACAGGTCAGCCCTCCTGGCCCTCTATCACTCTCTTATTTACCCCTAACTTACCTATGGAAATTGTGCATGGGGCTCAACAACGAACTAACCATCTCAAGACCCTAATTACCCAACAAAAGGCTGCAGTTAGAATGATAACAAATTCTCCAATACAGACAGGCAGCAACACTCCACCACTATTCATAACACTCAAGACGCTACTACCTACTCACCATACAAAACATCTATACTTTATTACATTCATCTTAATACATACACATAAACACATATCTCTGATATTAACCCACCCCTCAAACATCTCCTTGCCAACCTCAACAGAACACATACCATAACACAAGGCACAGATCACTCTTTGATGTTCCTCGTGTCCATCTCACGCTATGCAAAAACACAATGCACATAAAGAAGGCCCAAAAATCTGGAATTCTTGCCTGTAAATATAAAAGAATCACTAGCTGTTTATTAAATTCAAGTCTCTTCCCAAACCCACTTACTCACAATCAAAACCAAATTAAATACTGAATAACTGAACCATATTAATTGTATATCCTGAATGTTACTCACAATAAATCACACAAATTGTTAAACCTAACTTCCAGTTATTTTTTTTAAATACCTACCGAACAGAATACTCCCATTCAACTCACAGTGATGAACAGCAACGCATGCAACCATAATGATCTGTCTTTGTAATACTCATTTGTATTTTATAGTTATCTGTTTACAATAATGTCTTATCAATGATTTCATCATTGCTTAGTTAATCTTAAGTTAATTTTAAGCCAGCCCGTAAAGCTATGCAATAAAGTGGCTTTGGCATGCTGCTCTTTACCTGTATTTTTATTTATTAATTTTTTTTTTTTGTACCTCTGTATGTATGCTAAATTCTAAATAAATAAATAAATAAATAAATAAAATAAATAAATAAATTAAACAAAGTATTATTGATCAGACTTCATTTATATGATAAAAGAAAGGACTTAATTAAATCAGCAATTACAAAGAAAAATGGAGTGTTCATCAACGAGTGTCTAATGAGAAAACATCAAAACCTTCGTGTTCAGTTGAGAAACAAAACAGGAATACAAATACATCAGTGTTTTCACTCGAGATGGGAAAATACTAGTTAAGGAAAACATCAACAGGACAACAATATACCATCTCAAATGAACATGATTCTCTACCTTCCTTAGAAAAGCTGATATTCTGTAACTGATTAGAAAAGTGTCCTTAAACACTATATATTTGTGTGTGGTGCTATAGTATATTTACTATTATATTTTTGTGCATTATTATTTTGTATTTGTTTTTTTCTTTACTAGCTAATACCAGCTACCTCAAATCTTTTTACTTCTTTTTAATTGCTATTAAATGCACGTAATTTTGGTATGCAAGTCAAATTTACTCCAAATAAGTTATTCATGGTTACTACCTGTCCATTTATTTTGTTTACCACTACTGTTTAGTCTCTTTTATATTGCATGTGCAATTATGTGTATATTCCAATTACATTATTGTGTGAGTCCCCAAAACTATCTTTTGTTAGCTAGTCCAACCTATAACCCCTCAAATTTTTTTTACTTTTTATAGTACAGGTCCCTACATCACAAATCCGGCATCATTGGGACATAGTGTGCCGAATTTACTGAGTTGCTGATTACGGAGTGGTAGGTTAGAATACACTTATAAAATTAACCAACTTGACTACACAAAGCACATTGAACATTGGCAAAAATCGAACATTTCCGCTACATTGAGCTCAATTTCAAGTACATTTCATCATGAAAGAAATCAAAATCATGTCTTTTCTTGGTAATATAATCTTCCATTCCATATCAACAAGTCAAAAAAATGAGAATACAACATAAAAACCATACTAAAATATACTGCAAAGAGGCCGCTAAATGTTGAGAAGTGACCTCACTTTATTTATCGTCCGTCTGTTTTTTTATATTTTTGTTGTACGTTAGCAGCATCTTTCCATCACAACACCTGCCCAAGTTTCAATGAGATAGCCCAACAAACACAACCGAGAAAAAATATTTACCAAAAATCGTATATGGCAAACCCAGGGCCAGGTACTGGAAATAAGTCACTTTGTCTGACTTTTTTGGGTTATCCCATTATATCTATTACATACACTGCTATGTAATGATAATCTATGTAATGTATTTGTGTAAACCTGAATAAACTTATTTAGCTTCTAGTCTGTCAACTGAGTACAAGAAACCGCCCATTCACTTATTTCAACATACCCAATAAAGTGGTCAAAAATTTGGCAATTTGGCCGATTTCACACAAATTTCAACAGATGCCAATTTTAAAATAGGGTCCAGAATAAACAATGAAACCCATTCCAGGCACTAAAATAACATTTTCTCTGTTCATTAGTCACAGCTACAGGCCCCTTCTTATATTACTCTTGGTTAGCATTTGGAATTTTTATTCACAAAAAATAGAAGATTTACTGTTATGCAGACTGCTGCATTAATTGTAATAATTGTATAATAATGTCAACCCATTCTTGACGCCGTATTGGAATTTGAACTGGCAGGGGGGACAGGTATTGGAGGGTGACGTCATTTTTTTACTCTTGAGCTTCTCTACTGTGAGCGCAATTAAAGGGAACTTTTCATCATGAAAGCAATCAAAATCTTATCTATTTCTGTAATATATCTTTCATTCTATCAAATGAGACTGAAAAAAATGATAATATAACCATAACAACCATACAAAAATATACACTAAGCGGGCCGCTAATGGCTGGGGAAGTAAAACTCCGCTATTTATGGTCTGATTTCTCTCATTTTTGGTGTACGTTAAGAAGTATCTTTCCATCATACATTGCCCAAGTTTCAATAAGATAACCCAACAAACAACTGAGAAAGTATAATAAATAATAATAATAATATCTTTATTTACTACATGTGCATGTACAAGGTACACAGGCCTAGCTGACATCAGTGACAAAACTACTATATAGAAAAGCCGCTTGTTATGCAGAGTTATTTCAAGATAACACAACACCATCCACTAACACCCGGGTACTCATTTACTGATGGGTAAACATAGACAACAAACACGCCTAATGTTTCAAACCCTGGCTGGGAATCAAATATTTACCAAAAAAATCATATAGGGCTAACCCAAGCCAGGTACTAAAATAGCCACGTTGATTTTTTTGGGTTATCCTAGGTTCTCTACACATATGCTGCTACGTGTGATAATCTAAATAGAGAAAATAACTTTTTTGTTTCAGGTTTATGGTGCAGTAACGAGTGTATATCACAGTTAGCCCTGTGCTATACTCCGTTTTTTCTAATATAACCCACCAAGACAGGGATAGAAGAATGGTATTTGTATACCATATTCCTTCATACCTCCGTCGAACGCTTGGTATTATGCCAAATATTATTTATTCTGGTATTTAACATGTTTTATGTTATTTATATTGTTTATTATGTCATATTAGATCAATTGTGATGGGAAAATTTAAGCTGTAGTGTTGATATTAGCATAATTATAAAGCATATTCTCCTGCATCATGAGACTGAGCTAATGGCAGGCCGACAGTGGCTTCAAACCCACCTTATCTTTAATGGATATTGTACTGTGTCGGTGCTTTACATAATGAGAAGCATTTCTTTTATTCATTGGAACCATGGCTAGGGCTAAAAGTAAGGCAGGTTATACATTAAATGGAGAAAAAGAAATTGGAATGACTTATGCAGCAAGTAATGCCACTAAACGGTCCCAGCAGGTGGTGTGGTGACCCTAGAAATTTGAAATAATGCTAGCCAAAATTAGTCCCGAATAACTGAAGGAACCAAATTTACTGATTGCCAGATTTGCGATGGCGGACCTGTACAATTAATTGTTTCAACTTATTTATATATTACAAATCAGATCTTACTCCCAAATCAATATTATATCATAGTGACTATCTGTCATTTAACTTTGTTTACCATTATTTAAATTTAGTCCCTTATATATTTTCTCCTTTATTTTAGCTTTATATAACTAGTTTAAATTCACATACAGTGGACCCCCGCATAACGATGGCATCACATAGCGATTTTTCCGCATACCGATTACTTTTATCGCAAAATTTTTGCCGCGCATACCGATTAAAAACCCCTTACCGATTTTCGTCCGAGACGCGTCCAATGTGCCCTCACATGTGCCGGCCGCCCCTTGTTTACCAGCCAGCCCCCGCGGGGAACATCCAAGCATACACTCGGAATATTTCGTATTATTACAGTGTTTTCGTGCTGTTTTTTGGAAAATAAGTGACCATGGGCCCCAAGAAAGCTTTAGTGCCAACCCTGTGGTAAAAAAGGGTGAGAATTAGTATGAAATTTAAAAAAGATTTTGAAGGGTTTTGGGGCTAACCCTGAGAAGCCCATGCCAGTTGTGGAATCCATTGTGCCTATTCAAAGATTAAGGAAATGTGGGGCACATGGGTTGAACTGCAAACCTTTATAGATGAAAATCACCCTGACACAGCTGTTGCAAGCCGTTGCTGGTGACTATTTCAATGACAATGTTATGGCCCATTTTAGGGAAAATCTTTAAGGAACGGAGGTAAAAGAGCTCTATGGACAGATTTGTTGTGCGACAGAGGCCAGTGACTCTCAAGCTGGTCCTAGTGGCATTAAAAGAAGAAGGGAAGTACCCCAGAAAAGGACTTGCTACCTCAAGTCCTAATGGAAGGGGATTCCCCTTCTAAACAGTAAGAAGATAATGCTCTCCCCTCCTCCCATCCCATCAATCACACCAGATCTTCAATTTAAAAGTAAGTGTCATTTAATTGTGCATGCCTTTTTCAGTTTGTGTGTATTAAAATTAACATTTTATGGGTAAAAAAAATTTTTTTCATACTTTGGGCGTCTTGCACGGAAATTTAAATTTTTTTTCCATTATTTCTTATGGGAAAATTCATTTTGCATAACGATTATTTCGCATAACGATGACCCTCTTGCACGGATTAAAATCGTTAACCGGGGGTCCACTGTATTTGCAATTTTTAAATAATCAAGGTGCTATTCTCGTGCTGAAGTCTAATAAGTTCACTATTTTGCCATTTATCCCAAGCTCATTTATCTGATTACCACTTTTTTTTTTCAACACAACTTATATTAGTCCCTTTTATATTGTCTCCTTTATTTTAGCTTTAAAAAACTACCTCAGCTCATATTTTTACATTTGTTAAAATAATTCAGGTGCTATGTTTTAGCTTTAGAATATTTTTGGTCTTATACTTAATTCTACTATTGATTAACTATAAATCTTATGATTACAAGCATTGATCATGATACCAACCTCTTTTGAATGACTTAAACGAATCAAACAGTAACTGTAATTACTACACAGCAGAACAATCAAAGGCACTTCTTAGAGCCAACAACAACATAACCCGTCTTTAACTACATATTCGATCTTAAAGCAAACATTACGATGACCTCATAGCATTACTAAATTCCCTGCATGCCAGTATGTCCATCATTACTCTCACTGAAACCTGGCTAAAACCTGATACTACAGATGTCTATACCATTCCCGGTTACACAGCCATACACAACTGTAGGCCAGACCAACAAGGGGGTGGCACAGCTATATACTACTCAGACCAACTAGAATGTATCACTAATACTTGCACAAGGGATGAACATGGGGAATATTAATAGCTAAATTCATATCCAAAAACCTCTCCCCAGTGATAAACACCTACACAGTACCACAGTCAAACATTAGCCCTTTTTTGTGAAAACCTAGGAAAGTATGATAAAATGATGCACGCATGAACAAAGATCACTTGCTACTCTCAGGTGACTTCAATATAAATCTCCTGCAAGACCAGACCCACACGTTACTTTAATTCACAAACACAATGAGTAACTGCATGTTGCTACCAACAGTAACAAAACTACAAGAGTTACAGAGACTAGTGTTTCCCTACTTGACCACATCTGGACCAACACCTATCCCCTTTAAAGTCAGGGATAATCACAGATAATAACCCTACCTTCCTCATAACTACTCTATTCAAATTACCCCCAAGACACTACTAAAGTACTTTCCAGACTTCACAATGAGGCAGCCATTAACCCGTAAACGGTCCAAGCAGATCTACGTTCACATGTGTAGTGCTCCAAAAGTAGATTCTACGTTTTTGTGAATATTTTCAAATATAACAAAAAAAAAAATAAATCAAAGTTTTTTTTTTACACATTTTTAAATGTAAAAAAAAAAAAATCTACCTTTTTTACATACTTTCAAATGTTGAAAAAACGTTTTATATACGTTTAGGGCCGTTTACGGGTTAATAACTTCACAACAGCGTGACAAACATTGACTGGCACACTGAGCTAGAAATCTATACGATAATGACGATGTATTAAAAATTTTCTAAAAAAAACCCAATATGTACCCCTATAAAAGCACTGCCCCAAAAAAACTAAGCAGATGACAGGGTAAGAGACTGAAAAGTCCCTGGCTACACCCAGCATCCTCAAATCCCTAAATACAAAGCACCAATATGAAAAACAATGCAGAATGGGTCACAAACCAAGACCAAACAAAACGTTACTTGTCAATCCTAACCAGCCTGATAAAAGGCTAAAAAACTGAATTATGAGAACAGATTTACCAACTTAAAAGGTGATATAAAAAGACCCGGAAAACCCTATCAGAAATTCTAGGAACAAAAAAGATATCACGAAATAGCGCAATTGAACTAACAAAACCAGATGAACCCAACTCCCACCAACTGAAACAGCAAACAGACTCAATGATTTCTTCCCACCACAGGAAAAAAAACCCTTTCCAATAAAAATCCCAAAACTCAAATACCCCCCCCAGTGACTACCTCAGTGGCAACTACCTGAACACACTGTTTCCTAGCTCCGACTAACCCCAACAGAAGTCTCCCTTATTATCAACACACTAAAAAACAAGACAGGAGGTTTAAATAACCTTACACCCTTTATATACAAAAAAAGAGTCGCAGTGCTGTCGCCCATCTTTGCACCCTCTTTAAAACAAATCCATTGGAATTCCTCCACCTTCCTACTGTTTTCAAAATAGCGAGAGTACCGCGATCCATAAAGGAGGAGACCAAATAGAAATGAGTAACTATAGGCAATATCCATTTACACCTCTCTCGAAAAATCTTCGAAAAATTAATTCATCAACGAATCTACTCCTATCTCCTATCCCTTACCTTCTCAACCCCTGCCAATTTGGATTCCAGGCCTAATAAAAAAAATACAATGATGCTATTATACCATGCTAGAGCATATATACAACTGCAATAGAGAAAAAAGAAGTCCCTCTGGGGATCTTCTTACTTACGAAAAGCTTTTGATACAGTTGGACCGTGGACTTGCTCCACGTAAATTGTCACCAACTATGGTATTAGAGGGCACTCCTCAACTACCTCAAGTCTAACCTCAGCAACAGAGAAGCCAATATGTTTACGCATAATGGGGCAAGCTCTTCCGCACATACAATTTACAGTTGGTGTCCCACAGGGAAGTGTCCTTGGCCCTCTTCTCTTTCTTATACATAAATGGGACCTACAAATGCTTCGCATTTACTCAAACCCACACTTTTTGCATGATGACACCACTTACGTCTTCTCTAACCCGAGCCCCAGTCATGCTAGCATACTGTAAACACTGAATTACAGAAAATATCTACCTGGATGAGGGACTACAAACGTACAATAAACATTGACAAAAAACCTACTTCATTCAGTTTGGTAACAGAGCTACAGCTGTACCTATGAACATATCGATAAACGGTCACATATCACAAAGCTAACAGAGGGAAAATTCTTAGGAATCCACCTCGATAATAGACTCAAATTTCATACACATATATACACAAATTTCTAAGAAAATTTCAAGACTGTAGGCATACTATCGAAAGATACGGTACTATGTTCCACAGGTCAGCCCTCCTGGCCCTCTATCATTCTCTTATTACCCTATTTACCTATGGAAGGTGTTGCATGGGGGCTCAACAACAAATAACCATTTTGACCATAATACCCAACAAAAGGCTGAGTTTGAATGATAACAAATTTCAATACAGGCAGCACACTCACCAATATTCAAACACTCAACCTACTCACATACAAACATCTATACTTATGACTTGCACTTTTTCATACATAGAACACTTAACTCTGATATTAAACCTCCCCTCAAACATTCCTTGGCCAACCTCAACAGAACACATGACCATAACAGACAAGGCACAGATCGCTCTTTGATGTTCTCGTGTCCATCTCCGCTATGCAAAAAACTCAATGCACATAAAAGGCCCTAAAATCTGGAATTCATTGCCTGTAAATATAAAAGAAAACACTACTGTTTATAAAATTCAAGTCTCTTTCAAAGTTCACTTACTCACTCAAACCCAAATAAATACTGATTAACTGAACCATATAAATGGTATATCCTGAAGTTACTTCACCATTATTCCACAAATGTTAAACCTAACTCTGTTATTTTTTTAACTACACTACCTAACAGGACTACTCCATTCTACTGGAATGGACAGCCATGCATGCAACCATATGACCTGTCTTTGTAATATCATTGTATTTTATTAGTTATCTGTTTACTATAATGATTATCACTGTTTTCATTCATTGCTTAGTTAATCTTAAGTTATTTTAAGCCAGCCCGTTAGGTGGTCTCTTAGCTATGCCTATAAAGTGGCATGGCATGCTGCTCTTACCTGTATTTTTTTGTACATCTGTATGTATGCTAAATTTCTAAATAAATAAATAAATAAATAAATAAATGAACATAAATAAATAAACACAGTATTATGAACAGACTTCATTTATATGATAAAAGAAAGGACTTAATTAAATCAGCCATTACAAAGAAAATGGAGTGGTCCTCAACGATGTGTCTCAAGAGAAACATCAAAACCTTCTGTCAGGTTGAGAGAAAACTAAAACAGGAAAACAAAATACATCAGTGTTCACATCAAGATGGGAAAATATAGTAAGGATAAAACAGCAACAGGACAACATATACATCTCAATGAACATGATTTTCTACCTTCCTTAGAAAGCTGGATATTTCTGTAATCTGATTAGATAAGTGTCCATAACACCTTATATATGTGTTAGTGGTGCATTATTAGTATATGTTACTAATTATATTATGTGCATTATTATTTTGTTTTGTTTTTTTTCTTTTACTAGCTAATTCAGCTACTCAAATACTTTTTCTTCTTTTTAATTGCTATTAACTGCAGTAATTTTGTATTGCAAAGTCAACTCTTACTCCAAATTAATGTTATTCAATGGGTTACTACCTGTCCATTTAATTATGTTACCACTACTTTTTTTAGTCTCTTTTATATTGCATGTGCAATTAGGTTATATTCCAATTATTATTGTGTGAGTCCCAAAACTATCTTTTGTTAGCTGTACCAACTACATCATATTTTTTTTTATTTTTATAGTACAGGTCCTCCATCACAAATCCGGCTTATTGGGCATAGTGTGCGAGATTACTGAGTTTGCTGGATTACGGGAGTGGTTTGGTTGAATACACGTAATAAAATTAACCAACTGACTTACACTCAAAGGCTCATTAACATTGGCAATAAATCGAACAATTTCCGCTACTTTGAGCTCAATTTCAGGTACTTTTTCATGAAAAGCAATCCAAAATCATGTCTATTTCTGCCATAATATATCTTCATTCTATCAAACAAGTCAAAAAAAAATGAGATTACACCATAAAAACCATACGGAAAATATACTGCAAAGGGCGGCTAATGGCTGAGAAGTGACCTCACTTATTATCTGTCGTCTTTTTTATTTTTGTTGTACGTTAGAGCATCTTTCCATAACACTGCCCAAGTTTCAATGAGATAGCCAACAAACAAACCGGAGAAAAAATCTTTACCAAAAATGTATATGGCAAGGCCCAGCCAGGTATGTGAAATAAGTCACTTTGTCTTGACTTTTTTTGGGTTATCCAGGTAATTATACATACAATGCTCTGTATGGTAATCTATGTAACTGTATTGGTGTATACCTGATAAACTTATTTACTTCTAGTCTGTCAATGAAGGTACAAGAAACGCCCATCACTTATTTCAACTACCCAATAAAGTGGTCAGATATGTGGCAATTTGGCCGATTTAACCAAAGTTCAACAAGATGCCAAATTTTAAAAAGGGTCCAGAATAACAATGCAGACATTCCAGGCACTAAATAACATTTCTTGATTCATTAGTCAAAGCTACAGCCCTTCTTATATTATCGTGGTTAGCATTTGGAATTATTATTCACAAAAAAAATAGAAGATTTACTGTTTATGAGACTGCTGCATTTTTGTAATAATTGTATAAATAATTGTCAACCCATTAGTGGACGCCGTATTGGAATTTGAACTGGCAGGCGGACAGATGGTTTTGGACGGTGAACGTCATTTGTTTACTCTTGAGCTTCTTACTGTGAGCGCAAGTTCAAGGAATTTCCTCATGAAATGCATATCAAAAATCTTATCTATTTCTGTAATATATCTTTATTCTATCAAATGAGACTGAAAAAAAATGATAATATAACCATAACAACATACAAAAAAATATACCACTAAAGCAGCACCGCTATGACTGACGAAAGTGAATCTCGCTATTTATGGTCTGTTTTCTCTCATTTTGGTGTACGTTAAGAAGTATTTTCCCATCATACATTGCCCATGTGTTCAATATGATAACCCAACCAACAACTGAGAAATATAATATTAATACTAATCATTTCTTTATTTACTACATGTGTCCTGTACAAGCCGTACACAGGCCTAGCTGACATCAGTGACATACTACTATTAGAAAGCCGCTTGTTCTTGTTATGCAGTGTATTTCAAGATAAAAACACTAACACCAGTCCATAACACCAGGTACTTCATCTACTGATGGGTAAACCTAGACAACAAACACGCCTAAGGTTTCTACCCTGGCTGGGAATCGAAATATTTACAAAAAATCATATATGGGCTAACCCAAGCCAGGTATAGAAATAAGCCCACGTTGACTTTTTTGGGTTATCCTAGGTCTCTTCACATATGCTGCTACGTGTGATATCTAACTAGAGAAAATAACTTTTTTGTTTCGGTTTATGGGCAGTACGAGTGTATATCACAGTTAGACTCTGTGCTTATACTCGTTTTTTCTAATATAAGCCACAATGGACAGGGGATGAAGAATGGTATTTGTATACCATATCTTTAATACTCGTCGAACTGTTTGGTATTATGCCAAAATTATTGATTCTGGATTTAACATGTTTTATGTTATTTATATTGTTTATTTATGTCATATTAGATCAATTGTGGATAGGCAAAGAAGCTGTAGTGTTGATATTAGCATACTTATAAAGCATATTCTCATGCATCATGAGACTGAGCTAATGGAGCGACAGTGGCATCAAAGCACACTTATCTTTAATGGATATTGTTACTGTGTCGGGGCCTTTAATAATGAGAAGGATTTCTTTTATTTTTGGAACCTGGCTAGGTTAAAAGTAAGCATGTTAAAATTAAATGGGAGAAAAAGAAAGTGGAATGACTTATGCAGCAAGTAATGCACTAAACGGTACCAGCAGGTGGTGTGGTGACCTAGAATTTGAAATAATGCTAGCCAAAATTAGTCCGATAACTGAAGGAACCGAATAACTGATTGCCAGATTTGCGATGGCGGACCTTGTACAATTAATTGCTCAAATTATTTAAATATTAAAATCAGATCTTACTCCCAAATCAATATTATATCAAAGTGACTATCGTTCATTTAACATGTTTACCATTACTTAATTTAGTCCCTTATTATTTTATCCTTATTTTAGCTTTATATAACTAGTTAATTCACATACAGTGGGACCCCCGCATAACGATGGCAGCCACATAGCGATTTTTTCGCATTACCGATTACTTTAATCGCAAAATTTTTGCGCGCATACGATTAAAAACCGCTTACCGATTTTCGCCGAGAGCGGTCCAATGTGCCCTCACATGTGCCGGCCGTCCCATTGTTTACCAGCAGCCTCGCGGTAACATCCAAGGCTACACTCGAATATTTGATTATTACAGTGTTTTCGGTGCTGTTTCTGAAAATAAGTGCCCATGGGGCACCCAAGAAAGCTTCTAGTGCCAAACCTGTTGGTAAAAATGGGTGAAGAATTAGTATGGGAAATTAAGAAAGATTTTGATGGGTTTGGGGCTAACCCTGGGAGAGCCTTTGCCAGTTGTGGTATCCATTGTGCCACTTCAAAGATAAAGGAAATGTGTGCACGTGGGTTGAACTGCAACCTTTATAGATGAAAATCACCCTGACACAGATGTTGCAAGCCCGTGCTGGTGACTATTTCAATGACAATGTTATGGCCATTTTAGGAATAGTCTGAAGGAACGGGAGGTTACAGAGCTCTATCGGACAGATTTGTTGTGCGACAGAGGTCAGATGACTCTCAAGCTGGTCTTAGTGGCATTAAAAGAAGAAGGGAAGTAACCCAGGAAAGGACTTGCTACCTCAGTCCTAAATGGAAGGGGATTCCCCTTCTAAACAGTAAGAAGATAATGCTTCTCCCTCATCCCATCCATCAATCATCACACAGATCTTCAATACTAGTATGTGTCATTTAATTGTGCATGCCTTTTTCAGTTTGTGTTGTATTAAAATTAACAGTTCATGTGGTAAAAAAAAAATTTTTTTCATACTTTGGGCGTCTTGGAACGGATTAATTTTATTTCCTTTATTCTTATTGGGAAAATTCATTCCGCCCACATAACCGATTATTTGCCTAACGATGTGCCCTCTGGCACGGATATTACAAATCGTTACCGGGGGTCCACTGTATTTGCATTTTTTAAAATAATAAGGTGTATTCTCAAGGTGCTGAAGTTCTAATAAGTTCACTATTATGCCATATATTCCCAAGCGCATTTATTGATTCCCACTTTATTTGTTTCAACACAACTTATATTAGTCCCTTTTATATGTCTCCTTTTTTTAGCTTTAAAAAAACTACCTCAGCTCATATTTTTTACATTTGTTAAATAATTCAGGTTTGTTTGCTTTGTTTTAGCTTTAGAATATTTACTTTGTCTTATACTTAATTCTAACTATAGATTAACTATAAATCTTATGTTACAACATTGATCATGATACCAACCTCTTATTGAATTGACTTAATACGAATCAAACAGTACTACTGTAATTAATACACAGCAGACAATCAAGGCACTTTTAGAGCCACAACAACATAACTGTCTTCTTTAACTACAATTTCAGATCTTAAGCACAACATTTACGATGGACCTCATAGCATTACTAAATTCCTGCATGCCCGTATGTCCATATTTACTTCACTGAAACCTGGCTACTAAAACCTGATACTACAGCTGTCTATACCATTCATGTTTACACAGCATACACAACTGTAGCCAGACCAAACAAGGGGGTGGACGCTATATTACTACTCAGACCAACTAGAAATGTATCTACTACTTGCACAAGGGATGAACCATGGGGAATATATAATAGCTAAATTCAGATCCAAAACCTCTCACAGTTGATAAAAAACACTACACAGTACCACAGTCAAACATTGCCATTTTTAGTGAAAACCTAGGAAGTATGATAATGATGCACGCATGAACAAAGATCACTTGCTACTCTCAGGTGTCTTCCATATAATCTCCTGCCAGACCAGGAACCCCACGTACTGAATTCACAAAACACAATTGAGTAACTGCATGTTGCTACCAACCAGTAACAAACCTACAAGAGTTACAGAGATAGTGTTTCCCTACTTGACCACATCTGGCCCAACACCTATATCCCTTTAAGTCAGGGTAATCACAGATAATAACCCTACCTTCCTCATAACTACTCTATTCAATTACCCCAGACACTCCTAAAGTCATTTCAGACTTCACAATGATGGCAGCCATTTAACCGTAAACGGTTTACAAGCAGATCTCGTTCACATGTGTAGTGCTCCAAAAGTAGATCTACGTTTTAGTGACATATTTTCAAATATACAAACAAAGTAAATCAAAGTTTTTTTTTACACATTTTCAAATGTAAAAAAAAAAAAAAATCTATTTTTTAAATACTTTTCAAATGTTAAAACAGTATATATACGTTTAGGACCGTTTACGGGTTAATAACTTCACAAACAGCAGTGACAAACATTGACTGCACACTGAGCTTGATATTCTAACAGATTAATGACGGAAAGTATTAAAAATTTTCAAAAAAAGACCCAATTGTACCTATAACAAAGCACTGCCTAAAAAAAACTAAGCAGATGACAGCTAAGAGATGGAAAGTCCTGGCTAACACCCAGCAGCCTCAAGTCATAAATACAAAGCACCAATCTGAAAAACAATGCAGAATGGGTCACATACCAAAGACCCAAACAAAACGTACTTGTCAATCCTAATGAACCAGCCTGGATAGAAGGGCTAAAAAACTGTATTATGTGAACAGGAATATTCCAAACTTAAAAGGTGATATAAAAAGACCCTGGAAAACCCTATCAGAAATTCTAGGAACAAAAAATCAATCACGAAAATAGCGCAATTGGAACTAACAAAAACCAGATGAACCCATACTCCACCAACTGGAAACAGCAAACTGATCAATGATTTTCTTCTCCACCACAGGAAACAACTTGCCAATAAAATCCAAGCTCAAATACCCAACCGTGATACCTCAGTGGCAATACCGGAACCACACTGTTCCTAGCTCCGGACTAACCAACAGAAGTGCCCTTATTATCAAACACTAAAAAAAAAGGACAGGAGGGTTTAAATACTTACCACCCTTTATATACAAAAAGAGTCGCAAGTGCTGTCGCCAATCAGTGCAACACTCTTTAACAAATCCATTGAATCCTCCACCGTCCTACAGTTTTCAAAATAGCGAGAGTCACCGCGATCATAAAGGAGGAGGACCAAATAGACATGAGTAGTAATTTAGCCAATATCCAACTTACACCCTCTCTCTAAAAATCTTCGAAAATTAATTCATAAGCGAACTACTTCTTTACCTAATCTCCCAAAGATACTCAACCCTGTCAGTTTGGGTTCAGGCATAATAAAAAATCGAATTGATGCTATTATGCACATGCTAGACAAATATACACTGCAAACAGAGAAAAAAGAGTCCCATGGGGATTTCATTGATTGCGTAAAGCTTGTTTGATACGTTGACCATGACTTGCTCCAATAAATTTGTCACACTATGGTTAAAGAGGGCACCCCCTCAACTATCTAAAGTTCACACCTCAGCACAGATTCCAATATCTGTGTACAGAAATTGGAGCAAACTCTTCTGCACACCACAACCCAAGGGAAGTGTTCCTTGGCCCTCTTTCTTTCTCGTTCATTTACATTAATGGACTTACAAATGCATCGAACTACTCAAACCACACTATTTGCAGATATGACACTACATCCGTCTTCTCTACCTGAGCCCAGTCATGTAAGCCAATACTGTGATACCAAATTAACGGAAAAATTCTACCTGGATGAGAATAACAAATTACTCTCAAACTTGACAAAACCTACTTCATTCAGTTTGGTACAGAGCTACGATGTCCCTCTTAACTTATGATAAATGGAATCACCTATCACAGAAGCTTCAGCAGAGGGAAAATCTTAGGAATCCACCTTGTAACAGATCAATTTCAAAGACATATACAGCAAAATTTCCAAGAAAATTTCCAAGACCATATGATCTATCGAAGATACGGTTACTATTGTTCCACAGTAGCCTTCCATGGCGCCCTTTATCACTCATTTTATTTACCCCTATCTCAACCTATGGAATTTGTGATATGGGGGTCTCAACAATAATTAACTCCATCGCAGACCATTAATTACTCAATCAAAAGGTGCAGTCAGATGATTAACAAATTTCCCACTACAGGCAGTACCTCCACCATATTCAAAAACTCTAAACCTACCTCACCATACAAAAACATCCATACTTTTTATTGGTACCAACTAACATTAAATAGAACACTTAACTTGGATACAAACCCTCCCCTCAAATGTCTCCTTACCAACCTCAACAGAAACACATGACCATAACACAAGGCACAGATCACTCTTTGATGTTCCTCATGTCCATTCACTCTATTGGCAAAAACTCAATGCACATGAAAGTCCCAAAAATCTGGAATTCCATTACCTGTGAATATAAAAGAAATCGCTGGTCTGTTTATAAAATCAAGTCTAACTTTTAAAAATCACTTACTCCCCGCAACTAAATAAATAGTACTGAATAATTGTATCTCATAAATGATTAACCCTGTGATGCAATCAAACTTGTTATTTTTTAATTACAATACCTAACAGAATTACTCCATTCTACTGAATGCACAGCAAACTGTAATGACCATATGACCTGTCTTGAAATATCAGTTGTGCGTAATTGGTTATCTGTTTACAATTATGTTTACACTGAACATATCATTGCTTAGTTAATCTTAAGTTAATTTAAGGCCTGCATAATGTCTGCATACAGGGCTTTGGCATGTTACACTTAACCACTGTATTTTTTTGTTACTTCAGAGTATCATGTTTCAAATTAATAAATAAATAATAAAATAACAATAGTTCAGATTGCTTCTGCTAGTTGGCACAGCTGGTAACAAATTAAACATGTTTACAACCCAGTGGGGGGCAGTTCTTCATGTTGTTTGCCATTTTTTTACAGTATTTGGCCAAATTTCATTTTTCTAACCATGGGTCCTAGTGATCTACTGCAGTTAGCCTCATAAATACTTGTTTTCTCTACAGTAAGACATGGGAAGATCTATAGTTATATTGGGGACAGGAAATGGCGACGCTCTGCCGCTTTGCCCACTGTTCAGTCACATATTATGGCCTATTTTATTCATTCTAGAATATATATCAAGTTTTGTGCAAATTATATTGTTTATTATGACTAGTAGATGAATTGTGATGGATAATTAAAGCCATACAGTTGATAATAGCATCATATTCAAGTATTTTTTTCTTGTCTCTCCAGAGTGCAGGAACGAAGTACTGGACTTTCAGTTAATTTAAATGAGGAAAATTAATTTGATTCCGAGTAAATTGAGTCAGAGCTCGCTTCCTGGAAACGGATTTAACTGTAGTCAATGTTCCACTGTATTAAGTTAGCTAAATAGAACTAGGCATTAAAAAACAATAAAATAGTAAAATACACCTCCGTATAGTCACACTATTACTTACCTTAAAATATTTGTAGTCTTAATCTAGGGTGAGTCAAGTAGTATTTATTGTAAGATATAAGGTGTGGTTATGTATGGTAGCCCACTGGGTACCATACCAGGCCACCCACCTACACATAATATTCTATGACATTTAAAGCATCCCAGAGCGATATAAGAGAGAGAAATTTGAATGTTTACATGAGGGATGAACAAGGCGCAGAGTTATGTAAACAACCAGACGAGTTGTAAATTGAGTTCGAGCTAGCTCCTGGAAACGGGCGTTTTATTTAAACTCGTAAGTCAAGGTTCCACGTATTAAGTTAGCTAATAGAGCTAGCATTAAAAACAATTAAAATGTAAATACACTTATAGTACAATCACTACTTACCTTAAAATCTTTGTAGTCTTAATCTAGGGTGAGACGAGTAGTATTTATTGTAAGGAAAAGCAGGTGTGGTATGTATTGGTAGCCAACAGGCTACATACAGGCCACCCACCTACACATAACATTCTATGACATTTTAAGCATCCCAGAGTGGATTAAAACGCATATACCGTTCACTCATTACTTAACCTTAAAATATTTGTAGTTTTAATCTAGGGTGAGTAGAGTAGTAATTATTTTAAGAAGTCAAAATTTGGAGTGTATGGTAGCCAGCCAGGCAACCATTACCGGCCATTCCACCACACAAATATTAAACAACATTTAAGCCGTCCAGAGCGATATAAGAGAGACAATCGAATGAGTACTTGAGGGGAGGGACAAGTGCTGAGTTTGTAACACAAACCAGGCAAATGCAAAGTTTTGTAAACAAACCAGGTGTACACTCTGTTTGTGTACAAGTTACATGTGTACAAGCTGTCTCTACATTGATCGGTGAATAAATTTAACGAGGAAAACTCCTTTCTCATGTAACACCATTTTTAGAAGAAATGACTGTCTCTGAGCGAAGGGCAAGGATGTAAGTCACCTCTGTCGACCTTTTTGGGTTATTCCAAGGGTCATTTACACATATGCTGCTTATGACGGATAATCTATGTAACGGTATTTTTGTGTTGGATACCTGAATAAAAATTACATACAAAGGAATAATTTTCTACAGTTACCCCAGGGTAACACTTTTCTCTTATGTTGGACTAGAGTCAACGTCATTCTTCATCACTCGTACAAGGGTCGTCTGGGCTACCACATTTATTTGTTTATTTATTTTATGTGGGGTGTATTATATATATTGATTTGATTGTATGTGTGTATTATATAATTTTGAAAATATATCGTAGAGGGATTAAGAAATGTGGTTTACAGTGGGACCCTGCTACGATATTAATCGTCCTGAGAGTCAGCGTCAGCCGAAATTTGTTAGCCGATTTAATTTTACCCGTAAGAAATAATGGAATATCAAATTAATCTGTTCCTGACAACCCCAAAGTATAAAAAAAAAATTTACCACATGAAATTTACATTTTTATACACCCCAAAAAGAAGCGACAATGCACAATTATACTCTACTAAATAAAGAATACATGACACTTACCTTTATGATGATTTCTGGTTGATGACTGATGGGAACGAATCCCAGTTTACTCTCCCCTAGATAGTATTTACTATTCATTATTCCCTGGAGTCCCACACAGTTCTTTGTGTGAACCCATTTTGTGTTATTTCCCAGTTTCCCAATTCACAATTTATTTTTTTTTAATAGGAAACTTTACTTTTAAAATTATCTGTATTCCTTTTTCTGTCCTACTTAAGCACTGTTAAAATTCTCTTATTAATCATACCTCATTTTCCCTTTTCTCCAAACTACAAAAACTAATTTGTGTATGTTCCTATACACTATCTGTGCAATACCCTGAACCTTCCCTCCACGAGCTAGTTTAAATACCTCAAATTATATACCTATAGTGATATTAATTGGCTCAAAACTTTATGGCTATTAGGCAATTCCTGCTCTCAGATTATTTTCATATCTTAGTGGACTATATTGTGAGTGCAATTAGTGTATATTTCAATTAATTATTGTTCAAGGCCCAAAAAATATCTTTTGCTAGGCTACTACCTACTACCTCATATTATTTTTTTTTTTACTTTTTATAGTACAATAAATTTCCTTAACTTATTATTTTATAACAAATCAGATATTACTCCAAATCTGTATCATGTCTTAGCTTACTATCTTGCCAATTTAAACTTTGTTTACATTAATGTAATTTTATCCCTATATTTTTTTCCTTTATTTTAGCTTTTTATAGCTTTTTTACATAACAACTTAGTTTCATATATTCACAATTGTTAAAAGAATTCAGGTGCTATTCTCAGGTCTAAAGTGTATTAAATTTCACTATTTTTGCCATTATATTCCCAAGTATTTAATTGATTACTACTGTATGTTGTCACCACAAAGTTTTTTTTTATGCCCCTTATATATTGTCTCCTTTATTTTAAGCTTAAAGGAACTACCTTAGATCAAATTTTTTACATTGGTTAAAATCACGGGGTGCTATTTATGCTTTAGACTATTTACTTTGTGCTATACTTAAATCTAAATAGAGTCACCGCTATAAATCTATATGATAACAAGCATTGATCTGTCCATACCTCTTAGTGTAATGACTACTCAAATGAATCACACAGATAACTGTAATTACTACACAGAGGATCAATCCAAAGGGCATTCTCCAGAGCCACAACAACTTTTTTTTCTTTTTTTCAACAGTCGGCCATCTCCCCCTTCAAGCTGAGTGACAAATAAAGAAAGAAAATACCTAAAAGAAAATACTTTTAATCATTCAACACTTTCACTCACTCACACATTATCACTGTTTTTGCAGAGGTGCTCAGAATACAAACAGTTTAGAAGCATATAGTTTAAAGATACACAACATATCCCTCAAACTGCAATATCCCTAACCCCTCCTTTTAAAAGTTGCAGGCATTTTGTACTTCCCATTTCCAGGACTTAAGTCCGACTATATGAAAATACGGTTTCCCTGAATCCTTCACTAAATTATTACCTGCTCACACTCCAACCAGATCGTCAGGTCCCAAGTATCTTTCATCTCAATTCCACTCCTTTAACACGCTCACGCATGCGTGCTGGAAGTCCAAGCCCCTCCGCCCACAAAACCTCTTTACCCCCTCTCTCCAACCTTTCGAGGACAGCCCCTACCCCCTCTTCCTTCCCCTATCGATTTATATGCTTTCCATTGTCATTCTACTTTGATTCCATTCTCTCTAAAATGACCAAACACCTTCAACAACCCCTCTTCTGCCCTCTGACTATGATTTTATTAACTCCACACTTCTCCTAATTTCCACACTCCGAATTTTCTGCATTAATATTCACACCACACATTGCCCGTAGTCAGGACATCTCCACTCCCTCAAACCATCTCCTCGCTGCTGCATTTACCACCCAAGTTACTCCATATAAGAGTGTTGGTACTACTATACTTCTCTTCCCTTCTTTGCCCCCTAGTAACTTTTTTGACTCCACATATCCCCAAATCCCATCCCCTTTTTTTTCCCTCTCATTCTATGTTAACCTCTCCTTATAAATCCTCCCCGACACGTCAACCCCCAGTATTGAAAATTCACTTTTCCATACTCCTCCTCCCCAATTTGATATCCAATTTTTTTTTTTACTAATCATTTGTACCCTATCACCTTTCTCTTTTCTATGTTCACTTTCAAATTTCTACCTTTACACACTTTCCCAAACCATCCCCTAACTTTGCAATTTTTCTTTAGAATCTCCCTAAGCACAGTATCATCACAAAAAAGTAACTGTGTCAATTCCCCTTTTGAATTTGTTCCCCAAATTTATCCCCCCCTCTCCGAACACCCTGCATTTACTTCTTTTACAACCCCCCCTTTTAAAATTTAAAACAAACCCTGGTGAATTAACATCCCTGTCAAGACCCATTTTTACCGGGAATATTTTCCCCCTCTTTACCCAAACCCCAACTTGAGCCCCAATCCTCTAAAACTCTTAAAAGCTTTTTTTTAAAATTACCACTTTTTTCCCTATACTTGCAACATTGCCACATTGTCCTCTATCCCTCACATTGCCTTTTTTAAATCATAAATGCAAAAAAATTACCCAAACCTTTTTTCTAAATACTGTTCACATAATATGCTTCAATGAAACTTGATTACACACCCCTACCACTCTGAAGCCCCCCTGTCATCCCAATCCACATTCTGTCTTTCCCCTATTCTTTTATTTTTTAACCCCACGTACACTTTTCCGGTATACTCAAAATTTTCCTCATAATTTTTACAAACTCTTTTGCCCCTTTCCCTTTATTAAAGGGATATACATGCTCCCTGCCAATCCCTAGGTACCTTCCCCTCTTTCATACATTTATTAAACAAAAGTACCAACCACTCCAACACTATATCTTCCCCTGCCTTTAACATTTCTGTCATGATCCCATCAGTTCCAGCTGCTTTTACCCCCTTTCATTCTACGTAATGCCTCACGTACCTCCACCACACTTACATTCTGCTCTTCTTCACTCCTAAAAGATGATATACCTCCATGGGCAGTGCATGAAATTACCGCCTCCCTTTCTTCCTCAACATTTAAAAGTTCCTCAAAATATTCTCGCCATCTACCTAATATCTCCCTCTCCCCATCTACTAACTCCCCTACTCTGTTTTTAACTGACAAATCCATACTTTCCCTAGGCTTTCTAAACTTGTTTAACTCACTCCAAATTTTTTTCTTATTTTCATTAAAATTTCTTGACAGTGCCTCTCCCACTCTATCATCTGCTCTCCTTTTGCACTCTCTCACCACTCTCTTCACCTTTCTTTTACTCTCCATATACTCTGCTCTACTTATAACACTTCTACTTTGTAAAAAAACCTCTCATAAGTTACCTTTTTCTCTTTTATCACACCCTTTACTTCATCATTCCACCAATCACTCCTCTTTCCTCCTGCCCCCACTCTCCTATAACCACAAACTTCTGCCCCACATTCTAATACTGCATTTTTAAAACTATTCCAACCCTCTTCAACCCCCCCACTACTCATCTTTGCACTAGCCCACCTTTCTGCCAATAGTCGCTTATATCTCACCCGAACTCCCTCCCCCCTTAGTTTATACACTTTCACCTCCCTCTTACTTGTTGTTGCCACCTTCCTCTTTTCCCATCTACCTCTTACTCAAACTGTAGCTAAAACTAAATAATGATCCGATATATCAGTTGCCCCTCTATAAACATGTACATCCTGGAGCCTACCCATCAACCTTTTATCCACCAATACATAATCTAACAAACTACTTTCATTATGTGCTACATCATACCTTGTATATTTATTTATCCTCTTTTTCATAAAATATGTATTACTTATTACCAAATTTCTTTCTACACATAGCTCAATTAAAGGCTCCCCATTTACATTTACTCCTGGCACCCCAAATTTACCTACTACACCCTCCATAACATTTTTACCCACTTTAGCATTGAAATCCCCAACCACCATTACTTCACACTTGATTCAAAATCCCCACGCATTCACTCAACTTTCCCAAAAATTTCCCC
>NC_069496.1:835633-890033 GCF_026875155.1 Cherax quadricarinatus | reverse complement strand
AGTAGTGAAATTTTCAGTAAATGGAGTAGTAAAATATTCAGTGAACAACAGTAGTGAATATTCAGTGAACATAATAGTGAAATATTCAGTGACCAGCAGTAGTGAAATATTCAGTGAATGAGAGTAGTGTAATATTAGTGAACAACTGTGGTAAAATATTCAGTGAACAGTAGAGAAATAAGTGCAGTAAGAGAACACTGGTGTCAGTACTATAAGTCCAAGACTAATGATTCTTTTAACAGTATTTATTAGAAATGTTCCCGACCAGTATGTTTTAAATAAGTGACCCACTGATAGAGCAGATCGACTGGTCCGAACCCTTGACTGGTCCGAACCCGGGACTGGTTTCAAACAGTTTCGTTGGACAATAAAGCAGACTGTAATGGATGGGGTTGTAGGCGCCATTATAAACACAAACATTAAAAATCAGGAACGTGGACGGTAAGCTGTCCAATATACAAAAGAGTTAGAACAGAAATACAAATAGCTAGAGCTTCATTTAAGGTTATTAATATAATATTCAAGAGGTTTGCTAGTAGAATTGCAGTAAATAAACCATTCAAATCATTATGAAGCTGTGTTGTAGTCTGTGGTCAGTCAAACAAACGGGCTTCCACATGGATAAATTGTCATTTTTGTGGGAAATTGGTGTCACGCTCCTTGTGCAGATATCCCAGAACTAGCTACAAGCAGTATTAAAACAGAGAAGTGTTTTTGGGTATGTCCAAATGAGGAAAATCTGTGGACTAAAATCACAAGGGTATTAAAAGAGGACAACATCAAAGCTGCTTTCATAGAAAACCTGGAAGCTTTTCAACAACAGATGGGAACATAAAAAGTCTGGGCTGAATGGTACTGCCCTTGATACTGGCCATGTAGTCACAAACTGTAAGGCTGGAGGTGATGTCTGGTAGTCAGCAAATGTGGGGCTGATAGTGGCTGTCCTGGGAGACAGTAATGGTGAAGCTGGAGGTGCTGTCCTGGGAGACAGAAATGGTGAAGTGGAGATTTTGTCCAGGTAGTCGGGGAATTATACGCAGGATGGAATACATATAAATGACCTCATAGGGGACAGGAGCCATAGTAGGGAAACAAGTGTAGTCAAAGATAAGATAAAACAATATTGCAAACTAGAAATACCGCAGGAAATAGCAAACAAGAGGACTCCAATAGCAATAGTGAGGATAAATTACCAAAAACAACTGGTGGGAGCTTCATTGTTGGTGCTAGGGAGGATAGAAGTAAGACAGGGAAACATGCACCAACAGGGAATACAGTCACAGAAACCCAAGGCAAGCGGAAACCAAGCCTGTGCACATACTATGCACTTGGTATCTGTGGCATGGGAAATCTGGAAAAAACAGATGGGACATGCAACTATGACCACCCTAGAAAATGCCATGCCCATTTGACAACAGAAAATGCAAACTCCCTTCTGTAAGCTTTTTCACCCTGAAATGTGTACCTCTTCAGTACAGGAAAGACTGTGCTATAACTTAAATTGCCAGGCATACCATCTAAAGGGGACAAAAAGATACAAAAACATCCAGGCATGGGAAAACCTGGGTAGCCACAGCCACTCAAGAGGGAGAGGTTTTTTAGTGCCAGGAAGGAAAAAAAAACTGGCAGGAAATGGCAGAAAATCGTACACCAAATCCAGTCATTCCTGGAGTGGAACCACAGTCGATGGCCTCCACTCCAAACCAAACAGATACAGATACTAATGCCGGAAAAAAAATCCCCCCCCCAGTACCAACAATACCACCAGTCGATAAAATTCTTCTTTGCAAATATACAGGGTCTAAAGCCAGCAACAAACAACAAAATACCTTTCATCCGTGGGACTGCTTGCAGAGGCAAAGGCAATGTTCGCGGCTTTCACTGAGACCCACATAAAGGATCACTTGGACAACGAAATATGGATCCCAGGTTACAACCTATACAGATGTGACAGAGTGAACAGGCAAAAGGGGGGGGTTGGCCTGTACATTGCAGAGTCACTTGTTTGCACAGAACTGCTTAATGCCTCAAATGATGTAGTGGAAGTTTTGCAGTAAAGGTCGAGAACAACAAAACCTAGTCATTGTGGTAGTCTACAAGCCTCCGGATGCAACATCCCAGCAATTCCAGGAACAGCTGTTAAAAATTGACCACTGTCTGGAAAATCTTCCAGCTCCTGCACCCAACTCTTGCTCCTGGGGGGACTTCAACTTAAGGCACCTAAATGGAGGAATATAGCAAATTATATTGTTGCAGTAATAACACCAGGAGGCAGCTTGATGAAAAACTCACACTCACACGAGCTTTTAAATCTCTGCAAAAAATTCAATTTAAACCAGCAAATAATAGAGCTACTAGACTGGAGAATACACTGACCTCATCTTCACTAACAATGATGATCTGATAAGAAATGTCACCATATCAAAAACAATATACTCAGATCACAACATAATTGAGGTTCAGACATGTATGTGTGGAGCCCCAAACCGACAAAATGAGACTAGTCACGAGGGGAGCATTCACCAAATTCAACTTCAATTACAACAAACTCCTTAAGTGGGACCAAGTAAACCAAGTCCTAACCGATTAAGCTGGGAAGTTATACTAAGCAACACAGACCCAAACCTTATGCCTAGAACAGATTAACTCGGTGGCACACCATGTATGAAAGGCTTTTTCTCAAGAAAAAGGAGATGGAGAGAGTAGATGTAAAATAGAAACGGAGTCAGGCGCTCCCTTTAACAGGCGACGGAAAAGAATAACAGAGCGGCTATAAGAGGTCAATATATCTGAAACATGAACAGGAGGACCTGGTCAGAGAAATAGCAAGCCATCGAGCTTAAGCTAAAAGGATCTTTAGGAAGGGGGGTCAGGCAATCGCGGGAAGGACTCTAAAAGCCAATAAAATGAAATCGAAAGAAACCCAAAGTATTTTCTTCTCCCTATGCCAAATCAAATCGAGACACGTCCAGTATTGGGCCCCTACTTAAAACAAGATCGGTCCTACCAGATGACAGCAAGGAAATGACGTGAGCTTCTCAAGTCCCAATATTGACCACAGTTTTAGCCAGACGTAACCAGACCTGAAGAGTCGAAGATCAAAACAAATTTTTCTATGAGAGAGCCACACAAAATTTGATTAACACAAGCTATCTGATGTTATCCTGACGCCAAATGACTTCGAAAAGGCGATTAAATGACATGCCCATGCACTCTGCCCCAGGGCCCAGGGAATCATGGAACTCTGATGTTTCATCAAGAACTGACAAGGAAGCCCCTATCACAAGCCTTTTCCATACTATGGAGAGGGAGCATGGACACGGGGGTCGTCCTCCATTTACTAAAAAACAACAGGACATAGCCCCACTACACAAAAGTGGGCAAGTAAAGCAACTGAAAGAACTACAGTCATTAGCACATAACTATCCCTATCATTAAAAAATCTTTGAAAGGGGTCCTAAGATGCAAGATCTCCACCCATCTAGAAACCCATCAGTTACACAACCAGGGCAACATGGGTTTAGAACAGGTCGCTCCTGTCTGTCTCAACTACTGGATCACTACAACAAGGTCCTAAAAGCACTGAAGCAAAAAAAGAATGCAGATGTATTATATACAGACTTTGCAAAAGCCATTCGACAAGCGCTTGTTGACCATGGGTAATAGCGCACAAAATGCACTGCTAAAGGAATAACAGGAAAAGTCGGTCGATGGATCTCACATAATTTCCTCCTAACAGAAACACAGAGAGTAGTCGTCAACAGAGTAAAGTCGAGCGCAGCTACGGTGTAAAGCTCTGTTCCAAAAGGCACAGTTACTCGCTCCCATCTGTTCCTCTCCTCATATCCGACATACACAAAGGATGTCAGCCACAGCACCGAGTTTCTTTTGCAGATGACACCCGAATCTGCATGACGTGTCCTTCCATTGGCAAGACAATGCAAGGCTCAGGCGGACATCAACCAAATCTTTTCAGTGGCTGCAGAAAACAAATATGAAGTTCAACGATGAGAAATTTCAATTACTCAGATATGGTAAACGTGAGGGAAAATAAATTTATCAGAGTACAAAAACAAATTCTGGCCACAATAGAGCGAAACTCACACGTCCAAAGACCTGGGATTGATTATTTCGGAGGATCTCACTTCAAGGACCATTACATGTATCAATCGCTATCTGCCTAGAAAAAATGACTGGATTGGATAATTGTGAACCTTCAAAACTAGGGAGGGCCAAGCCCATGATGACACTCTTCAGGTCACTGATTCTATCTAGGCTGGAATATCTCGCTGCACTCTAACAGCCACTTTCAAGGCAGGTGAATTGCCGCGACCTAGGAAATTGTTACAGAGAATTTCACGGCGCGCATAACGGAGATAAAAAACCTCAATTACTGGGAAGCGCTGAGGTTCTAAACCTGTATTCCTGGAAACGCAGGAGGGAAGAGATACCATGATTATATTACACTGGAAAATCCTTAGAGGGATAGTACGAACTTGCACACGAAAATCACTCACTACGAAAGCAAAGAACTTGGCAGACGATGCACCATCCACCCAAGAAAAGCAGGGGTTTCACTAGCACGTTAAGAGACCCATACAATAAGTGTCAGGGGGCCGAGACAGACCTGTTCATCTGCCTCCTTGCACTACATAAGGGGGATTACCAACAGACCCCTGGCAGTCTTCAACGCTGGCACTGGACAGCACCTAAAGTCAGTTCCTGATTCTGCCGGGCTGTTGGCTCGTTACGTTTTGGTTTGCGTGCAGCCAGCAGCAACAGCTCCTGTGTTGATCAGGCGCTGGATCCACCAGGAGGCCTGGCGGTCACAGACCGGGCCGCGGGGCTCGTTGACCCCCGAATACTCTCTCCAGGTAAACTCAGGTAAACAACCATGGGTCGAACTTAACATACTTTAAATTTTATCTATGTTAATTGTTTTGTTTCTGTTTTCTTGTTCAAATGGAGGATTGAGTTCTTTTGAAACTTTTGTTGTTTTACTTGTTAAGGTTATCAGTACCAGAGGTGCTGTTGTTGAGAAGAATGCATTGCTGCTCCAATGTTTCATTAAAACTATCTATAACATGTATATGTGATGAGCCAGACTTAAGGGGGCTAATGACCAGAGTGGGTTAACCTTTTTATTTGTTGACCGATTACATTAATTTTTTGGTTGTACTAATAGAAGGCTTATACAAAACATTGTTTGACTAATTTCCAAAGATCGGCAGAAAAACAAACGAAACCAAACAAAATTTATGAAAAATCACATTGGCAGTGCGCAGGACCAAGTGGTATTGGAAAAGTGGTTTCGGTACACTGCGTGAGTGATAAACAGAACTATAATTCATCGTTCCATGTTCAGAGTTTGTAATTAAATCCTTTATAGTCATTTAAGAAAAAAACAAAAATAGTTTCTATGCTATGTGACATTAGGATGATATAGCCTTGTTTACACACAAAATATGAAAATATTTGAGTATAACGTCCAGAAATCGGAAAGAGATAGTGTTGTGGAGCAATCATTTCTACTATGTTTGAAAATCAGGCCAATTCGTTCATAAATATTGGCTATCGGTCCCAAATATGTAAATAACTTCCGAGGAATAGGCTGCCTACATGCAGCAGCCCAGGTACCTGGACGTTTACCTGGAGAGAGTTCTGGGGTAATGCCCATGGCTTGGTCTGTGACCATCGCTCATTGTGGATCAGGGCCTTCAACCAGGGCTGTTAGCACTGGCTGCACGCAATCCAATGAACAAGCCAAGCCGGATGGTCAGGTACCGACTTGAGTGGCTTGTCAGTGCCTGCTTGAAGGACAACCGGGGTCTATTGGTAATCCCCGTTATGTATGCTGGGAGGCAATGTACAGTCTTGAGCCCCCTGAACTTGTGTTGTCTCTTGAAATGCTAGTGGTAGTTGACACCTTGTTTTCATTGGGGGATTGTTGCATCGTCTTGCCTAGTATATGTTTTCGTACACGGAAATATTTTTTCCCCAAAAACTCACTTTTCTTTAAACTTTTTCATTACCTTACGAGTGTTTATTCAGTTTGTCATTGTCAACCTCTGTTTTCTCTCATTATGTGACTAGGGACTGGGTATATGGCTTACGATGGATTTGGTAATATCGCCTCTTAAGTTATATCTAGGTCAATAGTGATAGGTAAATAAGCCTTATAATTGACATTATTGAATGAGTATAGATATATTTTTGGCTGGTGTGTGTCTGCCATCTCAGCACTATTCTCAGAGGATGTTCCTGATGGTTGCCAGACATTATTAGCTCCGCTCACTCACCATGATCTCAAATTGGTGATTTGTATTATATTAGCTGATAATGTGATATAAAAAATAATAAAAAAACCAAAGAAAAAAATGCCGTGTCTGGAGTGCATGCTTGCATGGCACTGTTCACCATGCTTGTTATAAATGACTATAATTCATTGTAGAAATGTCATATAATGATGATAATCTATACCCAAGGTATTGCCAGAAAGTTCAGCTACTTTTGGTATTGAATAGCTCAATTTTCGTATTTTTTTCAATTTTTTTTTTTTTTCTCCACGTGTGATGCGATCGCATTAGCACCTTGTGTCCTGGAGGTAAATTGGTACATTGGACCTGCACTCTGTTGGAGGGCCTGAATATTTTCAGTTATGATATCTGTTATCAGCAAGCTCTGACAAAACAGCAATGAAGTGAGTAATAATTGGTAGTGTGTTTTCTCTTTTTGGGTTAAACCTTGTCTTGGTAGGAGCAGCTGGGTTGTTAAAAAAAAATATGCCATTGAAACACAGACCATGCAGCAGAAGAAGTTTTATTAAGATAGTGTATTCAAACTTTTTACAATAGCAGCATTTTTAGGTCATTCTCCATAATGCCATTTCGTTTGTATATATCGTTGGGAAAAAACTATGGTATTTTACTGTGTCCATGTTATTTTTTTCCCCAATATAAGTGTAGAAAAAAACGTAGTGTCTTAGGTGGTCAAAGATTAAGTTGTTCATAATCCTCAGCCTGTGCGTAGAGAAGTGCTTCATTCTAGGACATAATCTAAGCTCATGTTATCATAATTAGTATCATAATATTTATTTCAGCATTGATACAATATTTGTACACTGATGGGTGACATTTTAGGTGTTCATCCAGAAAGACCATTGTTCAGCAGAACCATTTAGGTGTTCATCAGAAAGACCATTGTTCAGCGAACATTTAGGTTTTCTTCCAGAAAGAACCATTGTTCTGCAGAACATTTAGGTTTTCATCCAAGAAAGACCATTGTTCAGCAGAACATTTAGGTTTTCATTCCAGAAAGACCATTGTTCAAGCAGAACATTTAGGTGTTCAACCAGTAAGACCATTGTTCAGCAGAACATTATTTAGGTGATCATCTCAGAAAGACCATTGTTCAGCAGAAAACATTTCTGGACAAACTAAGATGATCTTATGACTAATAAGCTAATAATGATTTATTTTATATTTATTATCTCTGAGTGATCCTAAATAATAAAATTGTTGTAATTACAAGACACAAGCACAAAACTTCTTTGTTATTAACATCCATTTTATTTATTAAAGCATTCAATTGATTTTTGTAATGTATTGTGTAAACTATTTTGCATAATAACTTACCAGAAATTATTCATAATATTATTAAAAATTTGTTTGCTCTTGGCACCAGTACACTAAAGGTATACTAGGCAGCACCAGTACACTAACAGTAAACTAGGGCAGCCAGTACACTAAGGTAAACTAGGCAAGCACCAGTCACTAAGGTAATCTAGGCAGCACCAGTACACTAAGGTTAAACTAGGCAGAACAAGTTACACTAGGTAAACTAGCGCAACACCAGTACACTAAGGTAAACTAGGCACACAGTACACTAAGGTAAACTAGGCCCACTCCAGTACACTAGTAAACTAGGCAGCACCCAGTACACTAAGGGTAAAATAGGCAGCACCAGTTACACTACGGTAAATAGGCAGCACCAGTACACTAAGGTAAAACTAGGCCGACAACCCGTACACTAGGTAAACTAGCAGCACCAAGTACACTAAGGTAAAACTAGGCAGCACCAGTACATAAGGTAAACAAGGCAACACCTGTACACTAAGGTAAACTAGGCAGCACCATACACTAAGGTAAACTAGGCACACCAGTACACTAAGGTAAATAGGCAAACACCAGTACACTTAAGGATAATAACTAGGCAGCACCAGTACACTAAGGTAAAAAAACTAGGCAGGCACCATTTACACTAGATATATTCTAGGCAGCACTAGTACACTAAGGTAAACTAGGCAGCACCATAGTACCTAAGATAAAAACTAGGCAACACACAGTACATAAGGTAAACTAGCAACACACTGAGTCGGATGAATTACAGTTAGTGTCAGTAGGCTAACTTGCCTGTTTTCCAACATACAACATGGAAATAATATTTTTGCCTCAATGATCCTGATATTAAAAGAACATTATCAGATATAAAAAGACAAAAATAAAATTGGTGTGTGTTAAAAGGGTTTCAGATAATGATACATTCTAGTATATGGTAATGCAGTAGGATCTCTGATTTACAGAATTTTGTATTACACTGTTCTGCTAATACAAACATTTCAAATTATGACCAAAACTTGCTATTCTGCTTCCCCCAATTGACTCTAATACAGTCTCCCCACACCATATGGTTTGTTTACATTCTCTGTGGGTACTACTTTGGTATGCGATCTATGTGCCATGAAGCTACTTTGGTATGCAATCTACAACAGAAAAGTAATAGCCTAACCTAACCTAACTTAACCTAACCTAACCTAACCTAAAACCTAACCTAACCTAACTAACCTAACTTAACCTAACTTAACTAACCTAACCTAACCTAACCTAACCTAACCTAACCTAACTTAACCTAACCTAACCTAATGTAACCTAACCTATCTTAACCTAACCTAACCTAACCTAACCTAACCTAACTTAACCTAACCTAACCTAACCTAACCTAACCTAACCTAACCTAACTTAACCTAACCTAACCTAATGTAACCTAACCTATCTTAACCTAACCTAACCTAATGTAACCTAACCTATCTTAACCTAATCTAACATAACCTTACCTTACCTAACCTAGCCAAATTTGACTCCAGTAGATCACGTTGACTATGTAAACTGCATATCAAAGGAGCACCTTCTCTGTTAGCTCCATGTGACTCAAAGTGGGCAAAATCACCAATGTGTAAATATCAATGACATGGCAAAATTCACAAAAGTGTATTTCATTATTTTTTTATCAAATTTCCCTCTTCAAGGGGCGCTCCTTGGTGTGGTGAAGAGGCTTTTGGTCTGAGGAATTAGACCTGGTGGTCTCCTTCCTCAGACTGAACCTAATTACCCTCCAATCCCCCCTTCCCTATCCCATCCTCCCCTTTTTTCCTTTCCTCTCTCTCCCCATTCCTTCCTTGTTGCCCTTCTCTTTTTGCCTTGGGATTTTTCCCATAGGCACGTAGTTCCTAGGTAGGGGAACGGGTACCCGGGGTCCATCCATTCTGTTGGATGGTTCTTGGCGGTGGTGTGTTTGACCTTGAATATGGTCGCCTGGGGATGTCCAATCCCTACTCGTACCCAGCGGGTGGCTTTGGGTGTCTTTGGGCGAGTGTGTTCTCTCTGGAAGCTAACCTCTTGTGATTCAAGGGTGGTGGCCGAAGGAGATATGCTTTGTGGTGATATCGGCCCGTCCTCTCTTTTGTCTACCAAGGTAAGCTCGGAAGCTGTGAGGTTGCCTATACCCAGATTGCTGGGTTTACTGGCATGAAGGGTTTGGGTTTAATGGCACGGGTTTCATGCTGCATTTCACTATTGGCGGTCGCTGGGTCCTCTTGGGCACAGAGGGAGATTTCTGGCCTTTCAATTTTCCTAGGAAACCTATCCCTCCACGGTCTCCTTTTTTATTCTTTTTTTTTGTTTTGATTTATTTTCTTTCTTTCTTTTTTTTCTTAAAAACTAAAAGAAAGAGGTCGACCTATCATGGAGTACCGATCCATGAACCCCACTACCCCCGGGCCACTTTCATTGTTACGCACCCCGTTCTGACCTCGCCTCGTCTGTTTGGCCACTCTTCACACACTCCTAAGGCCCCTGTACCCCTTTGCTGGTGTGCTTCACACTGCTTCAGGTGCTCAGGTTTCGAGACTGATCTTCGATTAGTCTGACCTCCGCTCTCTTTGGACTATGCTTCCGGCCTTCCCTTATGTGTGGCAATTTTCAATATCGCCAGCCCGTCCCGCGTCGGACCAATATGCGTCCCACTTCTACACGCCAACAACAATCTCCTGCATCGATTATTTACTTCGTCCTACATTCCCATTCTACTGTGAAAAGATCAACAAGTTCATGCACTCCTCTCCACACTCAGTTTCGGACCACACAATGGAATAAATTCATTACCTGAAGACCAGGACTTCTTCGTCTACCATTATCTTTCCGACATAGTATTGGCCAAAGCGTACTACATCAAATTGGTAGAGATATTTTCTTTCATGCTCTTAAGATGGGTATGCACATCATCTCAGTCCAGAATTCTATCGAGCTCATGATCTTTCTCTTCTTTCACATAGCGATGCTATTCCTATCACTATCAAACAACATCATTCCCTCTATTTATTAGTGGTATACTGCTATTCTGACCAATTCCATAGTCCAACAGAATTTTCAGGAATGTAGCAATGACATTCTCTCAAAACAGCTGGAATCGAAGATCTCCAATTCTCAGGGTAGACACTTTATGTTCTTCCTGCCCGTGGGTGTGGCTCGTTTAAACTTTGACAGCATGAAACTCCCAATCCTCTGTTTATGTAGCTGGGACATTGGTTACAGTTTGGAACGGTGATCCCTTCACTGAACAGTGTTAGGAATTGCTGGAGTTTGGCCCCACCCAGAAAAAATATTGCAGATCTTGATAGCTGAAATGGCCCATCTGTTGTGCCGATGACCATTTCTAATACCGTCTTGCAGTCGACCTCCTCTTGCCTTAATTGTCATGAGTCTCACCCTTCGTTTACTCTCTCCATTGCCAGGTCTACTTAAATCGGAGTGGGAATGTTCTTTACCTAAGAGGCAGAAGGTCTCCTTATACTATGGCGTTTCTCTCTCCGCTCAACAGGGAGACTTCCCATGTTTATTATTCTCGTTGTATGTCACAAAAACGTCCCCCACTTTCTGGGGTTCCATTTCTGCAGCTTCTCTGTAGTTTACCAGTCCCATAGTCACTCTGTAACTAATTCTTTTGCTTTACCGGGGGCCTCAGACGTCCCTACTTCAAAACCTCAGTCTGTTCTCACTTTGTGTTCTCTCTCACAAACCCCGGCATCGGTCTTCCCCTTTCACTTGCTCTGTTACAAGTGTTGAGGTTCATCCTCCTCCTCGTACTGTGCCTTCCTTCCTGTCCCCTCCCAAACTTCTCCAGTTCTCTCCACCCTTTTGCCCCTCTACCTTGGTACAGTCCATTACAGTTCGATATTTACTCAAACTCCCCCTCCTTCCATCTCCGATAATGCTTCCCATACGACGTCTCTGAACTTTGAAACACTTGAGACCAAATCATCAATTTACACTGATCCACCCTCTGTTTCTTCTCTTTCCTCTTCTTCATCTGCGCAACTCTTTTCTTCACAGCGCACCATTCCTTCACTGCTTGAACGTTTTCCGCTGCCACTGCATATGGACTTTTCTAACCCCTCTAGTCTGTAGGTACCCTTACCTGCAGATTTCAGTTTCTTTATTGTTGCGATCATGGCCTATTTACAGTGTAATATACATGGCCTCAGGGTTAATCAGGGTGAGCTTTAGATGTTGTTCTCCCAGTTTTCCCCTGTTGGTGTTTGCTTACAGGAACAAAGATTACACTCTGCTGTTATCTCTCCCATCTCGGGCTATAATTTACTGTATTCTTCAGATCCTTTTCCTGATGGGACCTTTAATGAAACTGCTCTTCTTTTACGCACTGATATTCCGTACCATCAGCTATTTGTTCGTACTTCGCTGCATTACACCGCATAGGTGGTATACGCTCTGTTCTTTGTATCTCCTTCTCGGGCATTATCTATCCCAGATATTGCCTTGTTTCGTCATTACCGCCACCACTTCTGTTACTTGGCGATTTTAATGCCCATCATTTCCTCTGGAGGGTCTCACTGTGATTCCCATTACTTTCAGTTAGAGGCTTTTCTTGCTACCCCACCCCCTCCCATGTTTTAATACAGGTCTCACACCCCTTTGATCTCGGACTCATACTCTCTCTTGCAATCAATCTCTCGTCTGTTCTTCCTCCGCCGCAATTAGACTTATCCTGGTCGTTTCCTGGATTTTACATCGACAGCGACCCATTTCCCAATCATTCTTACTTCCCTTCACACTTTCACAGATCTTCTAACCCACGTGGCAATTTGATCAGGCAAAATTGGATCTGTACTCGCAGCTAAAAATACTGTTTTTAGTAAGGTTCCTATCTTCGTCTACATCGATGATCTTTTACACCTCTTCTTGGTCCTCTGTTTTAACTGCAGTTCTCATTTATACCCCGAACTTTGGGGCAGGCATTCTCAGAAAGGTCCTTGGTCTCTCCTGCATGTGTTCATGCAGTCGTTTGAAACACGCTGCATGGGCAGGTACCGGTTACAATAGAACCCGGATGAGACTTCTTGATTTTAAGCAGAAGCGTTCAATCAATAGCCGCTGGCATTCGTGAAGCTAAATTCACTTGATGGCGAGATTATGTCTCCACCATCACCTCCTGCTTCCTCTGAATGAGTGCAATCTGGAAAAATGTTTCGAAAAACTGAGTTGTACTATTCTCCTGACTGGCTCCTGTTCTAGTGGTTAGCCGGTGTTGATATAGCAAAACCACTAGATGTTGCCAATGAAATGGACACTCATCTGGTCTGGATTTCCAGGGGCTCACATCTATGCCCCTCGCTTCTTCCTCAAAGTTGCCAGAGAGTTGTCACCCGTGGACTTGTCTTCTCTCAGAGAAGATAAGTATAATGTCCCTTTTACACTTGAGGAACTGGAGGCAACACTTCAGTTGCCAATCATCGGCACTGGGCTAATGACATTCCATATTCGTATGTTACAACATTTACATCAGTCAGAGCTTGCAGTCCCTATTACGCCCTTTTCAATTCTTATTTGGTAACAAGGAGTTTTCTTCCACAGCTGTTGGAAATCTACCATTGTTCTCACTTTCTGCTAACCAGGTACTACGGGACTTGAAAGCCTCCCACTATTATCTCATTGCTTTACCAGTGCAGTTTGCTAGTGATGGAACACCCCATGGTAAATAGACATTTAGTGTGGTTACTGTACTTTAGGAAAACACACAACAAGTCTCTTCCACTGGTAATATGGCTTTCGTAAGAAGCCATTCTACCATAGACCTTACTATGCTTGGTTACGTATGTCGTAATGTTCCTTTGCGGATAAACCACTCAGTTTTGCCATATTTTTTGTAACTTGGAGGCATGACCACAATTGGGAGGTTTAATATTTAGGCCCAAGCAAAAGGCCTCTGAGGCAATCTACTTCCTTCCTTAAGAATTTTTTAACTCCACAGACATTTCCGTGTTTGGGTTAATGATGTGCTTACCCAGGGACTTTATGCAAGCTGAGGTGTCTCTGGGATGTGTTTATGGAGCACAACATTTTTTTCCCTTTGCTATTAATGATTGTGGCCTCTAGTTTCCATCCCAATATTTGGTCATCACTCTATGGTTGATGACTTTGCTTATTGCCTGCTGCAGGGGCACAGACTTCACCTATTCAGTTCTCTCCAGATGCAGTCGATTTTGTTTCCCAATTGGCCACCAACACACAGGTTTAAATTTTCCAGCACCAAAAACTCCACCAACTTTCTTTCACAGACTCTCTGTTCATCTCGATCATCTTTGTACCTCTAGGGTCCCGCTTCCCTGAAGTGATACAGTCAGGTTTCTAGGCCTCCTCTTTGTAGGTTATCCTGGAAACCTCACATTACCTCTCTGAAGGCAACTTGTCACAGCTGGCTGAACTCCTTCTTAAACCTTGCTCATCTTTCAAGGGGAGCTGATCGTCGAACTCTCCTTCGCCTACATTCCACCATCACCTCTCCTGTTATTCTCTCTAGCCTTAACCCCATTCATCACCAAGGATTACATTGATGCCTTGGTGCTTTTCCATTTATAAAACGGTCACCGATAGTACTAGACATCCTTATTTGTTTGCTCGCCCTGTTCTGCTCCATCTCTTTTCTCTTGCCCAATATTCAATCTTGCCTTCTCTTCAATTACCACCTTTCTATGTTCATGTAGCATCTCACTTTTCCCTTCCCCCCTGGGAAGTTCCAGCTGTTCGGATCTGTTCTTTGCACTCCCTTGCTCGAAAAGCCAACTGTTATGGTAGCTTCTCGCTACTCTTTTCTTGGACCACTTCCACTTCATTCTCATGCCATTGAAGTGTACACAGATGGCTCTAAGTCTTGCTGATGGTGTTAGGATTCGCAGCAGTGTTTCTGGACAGAATCGTTACGAGGGCATTTACATTTTTCGCTAATATTTTTACTGCTGAATTGTATGCTATACTTGCCGCTTTATCCATATTGCATCTATGCCTGTGTCATCATTTGTGGTTGTCTAAGACTACTTAGTGCTTTTACAGGAAAATTTTGATACCACCTCATTCCTTAGTCCTCCGTATCCATCTTTGGGCTATGCCGCATCTCTACCAAGCAAAATATATTGTTTTTTGTTGGGTCCCTGTTCATGTTGACGTACAGGGCAATGAACAGGCGACATGCTGTGCGGTCTGCAGTACATGACCTACCAGTTTCTTTATAGAGGTGTTCCATTTATGGACTATTTTGTGCAATAGCTACCACCTTCACACCCATTGGCTAAACAATGTTGGTCTACTCTGCTTCGGAACAAACTTCAATATATTAAACCGAGTAAGTATAGTTAATGGCCGTCTTATTGTCACCAGTGCCGAGGTTGGGAAAACTACTCTCTCCTTCTTTGCATTGGCCATACTCGTCTTACTCATGGCTATCTCATGGTGAGGCGCCTGCTCACTTCTGTGAGAATTGTTCAGGTTCCATTATCAGTCAGCCATATTCTATTAGACTGCCCCAACTTACAACGAGCACGCAGAATTTACCTCCAACATCGTGTTCACTCAGATGCTCTCTCTTTACCTTCCCTTCTCGCTGATGGACCACCTTTCATCCAGACTCTCTCATTGACTTTTTGACAACGACTTACAATACTCTGATAGGGACTTTTTACCTTCAGCCCTTTCTACCTCAATCTCTTGCTGCCCTCTACCCCTGCACTATCCCCTGCCCCGCTGTTTTCTGTAACCTACTGATCATCCCTCCCCCCTTCTGCCGCCCAATACCCTCGCTTCCTTCCCTACCCTGCAGCGCTGTATAGCCCTTGTGGCTTAGCGCTTCTTTTTTATAATAATAATAATAATAATAATAATAATTATCAAATTTTATACTTTTTGTTTTATTACCTTCAGAAAAAGATTCTCTACCATTTCATAAGAAAAAAATATATATTTTTTTAAATTCTTGGAGCCTATGAAGAATTTTTAGATTAGGGGTCTGGAGCGTCAAAGGCTGACTATATGATCATTATCATTCCTAAGTTTGTTATTGAATATGGAATAAAAGATACAGAATGAGTTACAAATTATAAGATGTTGTACTTCTGAAGTTTACCTAGAGAAGGTTCCAGGGGTTAAAGCCCGGTCTGAGGGGACCAGAACCTATTGGGGATCAGGGTCTGATGAACCAGGCTGTTACTGCTGATTGCACATTAACCAATGTACAAACCTCATTCAGGCTGATCAGGAATTGACTTTAGGTGTTTGTCCAGCACCTTAACACATTCACTGTTGGTCCCATAATATTATGGCTTGCCAGCCAATGTCGGTCCCGTAATATTAATAAAAAATTCTAGCGGCTTCCAATCTTGCGTGAGGAAGCTGGTAGGCCTACAAATGAAAGAATGGGTCTGAATGGTCAGTATGTGCAGAATAAAAGAAATCCTGCAGCATGCACTGAATAATAAGAAAAACAAACACCGACTATGTTTTTGGTTTAAAACACTGAGTTTGCAGTGTTTTTCATATGGTATTTATATTCTCGTTTTCTTGGTCTCATCTGATAGAATGGAAGATATACTACAGATAGAGGCATGGGCTTTGAATGGTTTTTTATGACTAAAAGAAACCTAGAAACTGAGCCCCAAAGTTGAGGACATTTTAGTTTTTGCTGCAGTTCACATAAGCAAATCACATCACCACCCAAATACCCATCAACGGGGGTCTAACTGTTTCTCAAAAAGTGGTCATTTTATTTATACTGCTTTTAAAAATGCAGTAGTCTGCCAAACCCCAATAAATTTTAAAATTTTTTGTGTTTACCGGGAGGTTTTTGGGGGTCAATCCCCCCATGGCCCCGGTCCAGACCAGGCCTCAGGGGTTCGGGGTTTCTGATCAACCAGGCTTTTACTGCTAGCCCCACATGAAAAAACGACATACTAACCAAAGCCCAGTTGGTCGGGTACTGATTTTAGGTCCTGTCCCAGGCCTTGAAGAAGCCAGGGGCCAATTGGTAATCCCCTTTGTGAAACCCTGGGTGCAGTTGAAACCCCTTGGTCCGGGAAATTTTATTGAAACTGCCCCCTTAGTGAACTCTAGCACCCCAACTTTCCACGGAAAAAAATGATGCATATCCTGTCGAGTTTTTTTAAATTTATAGGGAATGTTTTTCCGCATCTATTTTGGTACAACCCTCTATTTTTTTTCCAGGAGAATTTTTGAAATGTACCCCTTTCATGCCCTGTTTTCCAGTAAATACATCAAGGGACTTAATTCCCAAAAATTTAATTGCTTTATCATACTTGTGTTGCATAAAAAGTTTCTCGGCCCCTTTCTCAAGGCCCAGAATTTTTAAACCTGCCTTGAAGGGGGCAGTTGGGTGTACAGCAGAAATTAAAGCCTAGAGAAACAAGAAATTTCGAAAAAAATCATGGGCTTGGTGCCCCTAGTTTTGAAGGTTCTCATTGCAATCCTATCATTTTCCTAGCAGATGGGGGTAGATCCCTTTGGGTTTGTGGTCTTTAAAAGCAAAAACCTCTAACTTAAGGCACCAAAATGGAGAATATAGAAATTTAAATTTTTTTTTCAAAATAACACCAGGGGGCAGCCCCGATGAAAACTAAAACCCACTAAACGATTTTTTTAAATTTTCCTGCCCCAAAATTAAATTTAAAAAACCAGCAAATAATAAGCCTACTAGACTGGGAATACACAGACCTATCTTCACAAAAATGAGATCTGAAAGAAATGCCCATACAAAAACAATATACTGAGATCACAACATAATCGGGGTTCAGCCCAATGCATGGGGCGGACCCCCAGACCGACAAAAAGACATTAGTCACGAGGGAGCATTCCCCAAAATTTAAATTTTTCAACCCCCAAAAACCCATAAAGTGGGACCAAGAACCAAGTCCTAACCGGTAAAAGCAGGGGAAAATATACTAAGCAACACAGACCCCAACTTAGCCTAAACCGATTAACCCTTGGTGGCACTCATGTAAAGCACAAGGCAAAAATTCCCCCTAAAAAAAGGGGGAAATAATGTAAAAATAGAAAGAGACAGGTGGTTCCCTTTAAAAAGGCGACGGAAAAGAATAACGAGCGGCTAAAAAGGGCAATATAACGAAAGGCAGGGGGGGACGGGCCAAAAGAAATAGCAAGGCAACGGAAATTAAACTAAAGGAATCTGATAGGGTCCCGGGAAACGTGGGAAGAACCAAAAGCCATAAAAAGAAATCGAAAGAAACCCAAAAATATTTTTTTCCCTATGCCAAATCAAAAATCGAAACAACGTCCAGGGATTGAGCCCCCCACTTTTTAAAAAAGATTTGGGCCCCACACAGATGACAGCAAGGAAAAAATGACTACTCAAGTCCCAAATAAATGGGTTTTTTCAACCGAAGTCAAAATGAAAAAATTTTATGAGCCACAGCCCTTTGGGTTTTCAAAAACCTATCCAATGTTACCCTGCCCCCCAAAAAGAACCCTTTGAACAGGTGATAAATGACATTCCCATGCCCCTTGGCCCCCGGGCCCAAATCCCTGGAACTCTGTGTTCACAAGAACTGCAAGAAGCCCCTAACACGAGCCCCTTTTCCCCTCCTATGGAGAGGGAGCAAAGGGCATGGGGGGCGTCCCACAAATACTAAAAGCAACAGACATAGCCCCACTCCACAAAGGGGGCAGTAAAGCAACAGCAAAGAACTACAGACCGATAGCACTAACATCCCATATCAAAAAAAATCTTTGAAAGGTCCTAAGAAGCAAGATCACCACCCATCTAGAAACCCAGCAGTTACACAACCCAGGGCAACATGGGTTTAGAACAGGTCGCTCCTGTCTGTCTCAACTATTGGATCACTTCGACAAGGTCCTAGATGCACTAGAAGACAAAAAGAATGCAGATGTAATATATACAGACTTTGCAAAAGCCTTCGACAAGTGTGACCATGGCGTAATAGTGCACAAAATGCGTGCTAAAGGAATAACAGGAAAAGTCGGTCGATGGATCTATAATTTCCTCACTAACAGAACACAGAGAGTAGTAGTCAACAGAGTAGAGTCCGAGGCAGCTACGGTGAAAAGCTCTGTTTCACAAGGCACAGTACTCGCTCCCATCTTCTTCCTCATCCTCATATCTGACATAGACAAGGATGTCAGCCACAGCACCGTGTCTTCCTTTGCAGATGACACCCGAATCTGCATGACAGTGTCTTCCATTGCAGACACTGCAAGGCTCCAGGCGGACATCAACCAAATCTTTCAGTGGGCTTCAGAAAACAATATGAAGTTCAACGATGAGAAATTTCAATTACTCAGATATGGTAAACACGAGGAAATTAAATCTTCAACAGAGTACAAAACAAATTCTGGCCACAAAATAGAGCGAAACACCAACGTCAAAGACCTGGGAGTGATCATGTCGGAGGATCTCACCTTCAAGGACCATAACATTGTATCAATCGCATCTGCTAGAAAAATGACAGGATGGATAATGAGAACCTTCAAAACTAGGGAGGCCAAGCCCATGATGACACTCTTCAGGTCACTTGTTCTATCTAGGCTAGAATATTACTGCACACTAACAGCACCTTTCAAGGCAGATGAAATTGCTGACCTAGAAAATGTACAGAGAACCTTCACAGCGTGCATAACGGAGATAAAACACCTCAATTACTGGGAGCGCTTGAGGTTCCTAAACCTGTATTCTCTGGAACGCAGGCGGGAGAGATACATGATTATATACACCTGGAAAATCCTAGAGGGACTAGTACCGAACTTGCACACGAAAATCACTCACTACGAAAGCAAAAGACTTGGCAGACGATGCACCATCCCCCAATGAAAAGCAGGGGTGTCACTAGCACGTTAAGAGACCATACAATAAGTGTCAGGGGCCTGAGACTGTTCAACTGCCTCCCAGCATACATAAGGGGGATTACCAACAGACCCCTGGCAGTCTTCAAGCTGGCACTGGACAAGCACCTAAAGTCAGTTCCTGATCAGCCGGGCTGTGGCTCGTACGTTAGTTTGCGTGCAGCCAGCAGCAACAGCCTGGTTGATCAGGCTCTGATCCACCAGGAGGCCTGGTCACAGACCGGGCCGCGGGGGCGTTGACCCTCGGAACTCTCTCCAGGTAAACTCCAGGTAAACACTGGTGTGCAGTGTGTGCCAAGGCCCATCCTTCTCACCAGTGCTATGATATGATCAAGAAACACCAGACCGTTGCATTAGAATGAATCAACTGTAAGACTCCAGGAGTCACAGCTGCTCATGCTGACTGCAGAATGAAAGCTGCCCACATCGCCAGCCGCAGGGCTCCCGCCTCACCCATCACCCCCCATGATGAGGCAGTAGGCCTACCAGATACTTCATGTCTGAATACTGACCCATTCCTGAACTCAGACAATATGGTTAAGCGAGTCACTCTGAGAGTACATCAACAGAGCACGATCACGTCTGCTATCAACACTAGTAATGCTGCTGGTGTTGACACCATCTGTCTGGCTGAGTCAGCTGTCAGTCAGCCACCTGGCTCAGCTGATCGGGACTTCATACTTCCAGATGACGCTAGTCTTGCTGGGGTGGTACACAACATGCAGCTGCGCATAACAGTACTGGAGAAGCAACAATGGTGTTTGAAACAACAACTTGAACACCACCAGGAAAAACTTACAGAGGTTGCAAATAAGTACATCAACCCACAGATTGTCAACCATTATGAAAATGAGTGTGGTGATGAACAAACTGATGATTGTAGTGGTGTTAATAATTACAAAAACGATGAATCTGATAGTGGTGTTTACAATCACAGTGAAGATGATGAGGGCAGTGAAGACCATCATGATAGTCAACCTGATGAGTGTAATGTATTGATAGATACTGAGTGTGGAGATGACCCGGTTGTTGATAATGGTGTATGTATCACTGGTCATAATGATGAGGGAAGTGATACATGTGATGATAGTGATGAGTAATAAAAGTGGAGAGGTGAGTGCGAGGGATAGTGTCACCTTCCATACATTCACAGACAAAGAGCGCCGTGACCTCTGTAAACAAAGACTCCCAAGAGGTCTCACTAATGGAAGCGCACTTAGGAGATCATGGATAAGGTTTAATACTGATGATATTGATATTGATTATGTCTGTTTGTTATTTAGTAAGTTTTTTCATTTTGCTGAGAAATTGAATACTATCCCTGGACTTTTATAATGGAACCAAACTCGTATAAACTATCCATTTTAAGTTGGAATATTGCATCACTTAGAAAAAGATTTTCTGACCTGCATCATAAAGTAACCACTGAATCCATTGATATTGTGTGTCTACAAGAGTGCGAGTCCCTGAAAAACCCCAAACCCCCTAAATTGCCATCGTTTGTTGCATATAACCTCAATTCTACTAATTCTTGTGTTCTAAATATTAAAAAATCACTTCCCCCCATCAACTTCTTGCACTTAAGAAAACAGAGGGGCTACAATATCAGGGTGTTAGGATTTATTTTGGGGAAAACTCTGCTCTCAACATATTTAATTTAGCTCCTGCTGATAAGTTTAATTACTTGGAGCTCCCAACTTGTGCTCAGTCTGAACCTACTCTCATTATTAGTGATTATAATGCAAGACACAAAAGCATTGGAAAACTCTCAGTTTGGTAATCGTAATGGCAATCAACTGTTGTCACTCTTAAACAGTCATGATAATGTGCAAATTGTAGGTGACCTTAAACCCCACACATATCTATGGAGTTGTCCTTGATCTGTGCCTGGGTTTCAACATTACTTCTGCAGCTGTGAGTCTTCCATTGTAACAGATTATAGCGTCTATCATTTCCCCAAGGCTAACCCTCTCTACATATTAGTACTAATACTATTCTCCCTGGTGGGATATTCAAACGGAAACGTCTTAATGTCTCCCCTGATCAACATGATGACTTTGTTGCACATTTGACTGACTGGTATAATTCCTATGAGTGTACCTCTGTCGAGACTTTTAACAATGACCTTGTGAGCAGTATTCAGAACTTCTTAGAGCCGCCTCTGAAACCTCCTACTACTCTAAGTCCAAATGACTTCCATAATAATCATAAGTCTTATAAAAACCATACCTATTACAATGATTCTAAACTTCGAACATTGAAACGTACTGCTCGCAGACTAGGCCTAGCCTATAGAAACCATAATACCCCTGAAATGCTGAGGCTCTTATAAACTGCCCTTGCTGCTGCCAGAGAGCGTATGACAGAGCTGCGGCAAACAGACTGGGAACAATTTGTCAATGGTCTCAATGCTCACACCCCACTAGCCGGGCATGGGGGACATAAATAGAATTAAGGGTAACAGAACTGGGCAGATCGCGCACCCTCATCCCTTGAAATAGGGCGAATGAGTTAGTCAGTGCTTGGGCTGCTACATCTAGCTATGACAGTCTTCCCAGTACCACACAGGCGAAATTAATGGACAAATATGATGCAAGGCAGAGACTTGTTTGCTTTATGCTCAGCAAGGCAGATGACTGCGACATTCCTTTCACTAATTATGAACTTGATGCAGCACTAACTAAGGGCAACTCCACGTCGCCTGGTGAGGATGGTATTACTTACAACATACTCAGATTGCTGTGTCGAGTACCAGGTAATCCTTTACTTGAATTATATAACATGAGTTATGTCACTGAGGAGCTCCCTAAATCATGGACCAATAGTTTAAGTTTAATATGTTTATTATGCACCCCATACCCATCCAGTGGGCGGTAGTCAAAAGATTACAGAGGTACATAATGGGTCCAGGGACTGGGCCTCAAAGTTTTGATAGCTGAGCAAGTTACAGAGGTAATGAATTCACAATTTACAAAGGTAATGAACTCACAAATTTTCAAAGATAAATGAACTACAATTTAAAAGGAAGCCAATCCCATACCCATTTAAACCAATTTTAATATTGCCCCCTAACCTTTCATAGCCTTTTAAACTTCGAAAGGGTGGTTCTTATCGTACAAAAATTTAAAGGGAAAAAACATGTAACATCCATTCACTTAAATGGGGGAAGGTTTCATCATGCTAACCTTTCGGTCTCCATAAATCAAACTATCGTTCCTGAACACATCGCTTTTGATTTGCCAAGGGGAAGGGAAGATTTGTGTAATTGGAGAATGATTTTAAAGGCTCCCTGATAATACTTCCAAAAGAAAGTTGCCGGGGTTTTCAGGGCATTTTATGTTAAAGATAAATAAAATGGTAAAACCGCATTTTGGGGTGGAAACACATCCCACTACCCAAAGATCCGATACTTGCCAAAAAATCCCCCCACAATACCAAAAGTTGAAACTGAAAAACAGGGTTAAAGCCAAAACAAAACACCAATACCTTTATAGTGGCTTTGAAAAACAAAAGGATGTTTTAGCTTTATGAAAAAAAGGATCACTTAAACCCCAAATTTTGGCCGATGAAATATACATGGTTACAATTTGACATGGGAAAAGGGGGGTGGGGGGCCTTACATCAGAATCACTTTTTGAAGAACCCAAAGTTCAAATGATTGAGGAAGGTGTGGAGGTTGGCCATTAACAGGGTTTTTCACAAGCCTCTGGGTTTTCCAGGAATTAGGAAAACTTTAAAAATTGACCCAAATTTAAATCTTCCGCTGACCCAACTTTGGCCTATTCAACCAAGGCACCCAAAAGGGGAAAAATGCAAAAAAATTTCCCCGTATAAAACCCCGTCTTGAAACATACATCAACAAGCAAATTCACAAAATTCCTTTAACCGCAAAAAAGGAAGTTCCAAATAAATGAGACCCCCTAAAATCACTTCCAACAAAAATGGAAAAAATGTCACCATATCCCAAAAACAATAAAGGGCACAAAAAGGGGTTGGCTTTAAAGCTGAAACCCCGGCACAAATGAATGCCAGGAGGGAATTTTACCAAATTCAACTTCAATAAAAAAACATAAAGGGGGCCCAAGAAAACCAAGTCCTAACCGATATAAGCGGGGAAGATTTACTAAGAACACAGCCCCCAATTATGCCTAGAACAATTAACTGTGGCATCGTGTATGCACAAGGCTTATTCTAAAAGAAAAAGGAGGAGTGTGTAAAAAAAAAGGGAACAGGCGCTCCCTTTAAGGCGACGAAAAGAAAAACAGAGGGGCTAAAAGGGGTCAATAAAATTGAAATGCGTGGGGAGAACTGGTCAGAAATAGCAAGCATCGAACTTAAGCTAAAAGAATCTTTAGGAGTCAGGAATCGCGGGAAGAACAAAAAGCCATAAATGAAATCGAAAGAAACCCAAAGTATTTTTTCCTATCCCAAAATCAAAATCGAGAACAACGCCATATTGGGCCCCCTACTTAAAACAAGAGGGGTCCTACACAGATGACAGAAAGGAAAAATGAGTGACTACTCAAGCCCCAATATGACCAGTTTTTAGCAAGCGCAAACCAGACTGAGAGTCAAAGATCAAAATGATTTTTTTATGAAGAGAAAAAAAATTTGATTAAAAAAAAACCTATCCATGTTATCCGACCCCAAAATGACTTCAACGGCAAAAATGAATGCCCATCACTTCCCCGGGGCCCAATATGGAACTCTGTGTTTCAAAAATCGGGAACCCCACCGACCCTTTTTCCACCTGGGAGAGGGAGCTGGACACGGGGTGCCCCTCAGTTACTAAAAACAAAGCATAGCCCCCCCACCAAAGGGGGCGTAAAGCAACAGCAAAGACTAAACCAATAGCACTAACACCCCAAAATATCAAAAAAATTTTGAAAGGGCCCAAAGAACAAGATCACCCCCCACTAAAACCCATCGTTAAAACCCCCAGGGCAACATGGTTTAGAACAGGTCGCCCCTGTCTGTTCAACTACTGGTCACTACGACAAGGTCCTAAATCACAGAAGAAAAAAAGAATGCAGAGTAATATATACAGACTTTGCAAAAGCCTTCGACAAGTGTGACAGGCGTTAGGCACAAAACCCCTAAAGAAAAACGGGAAAAGTCTCGATGGATCTATAATTTTCACTAACGAACACAGAGGTAGTGCAACGAGTAAAGTCCGAGGCAGCAGGGAAAAAAAGCTTGTTCCCAAGGCACAGTACAGCCCCCATCTTGTTCTCATCTCATATCCGACATGACAAGGATGTCACCCACAGCACGTGTTTTCCTTTGCAGATGACCCCCAATCGCATGCAGGTTTCCATTGCAGACATGAAAGGCCCCGGGCGGACATAAAAACCAAATTTTCGGGGGGGTGCGGAAAAAAATATGAAGTTAACGATGAAAATTTCTTTTACTCAGATAGGGTAAACATGAGGAAATTAAACTTCATAGAGTACAAAACAAATTTGGCCACAAAATAGAGCGAAACACCAACGTCAAAGCCCGGGGGAGTGTTTTCGGGGGTCTCACCTTTAAGACCATAACATTGTATCAATGCATCTGCTAGAAAAAAAGACAGGATGGATATGAGAACTTTAAAATAGGGAGGCCCAAACCCCTGAGACCTCTTTAGGGACTTGTTTTTATCTAGCTGAAATATTTCTGCATCTAACACACCTTTTTAGGCAGGTAAATTGCCCACCTAGAAAAAAATACAGGAACTTTCACGGCGGGCTAAAAGGAGATAAAACACCTCAATTCGGGAGCGCTTTTAGGTTTTTAAAACCCTTTATTCCCCGGAACGTGGAGGGGGAGATACTGATTATATACACCCGGAAAAACCAAAAGGGGCTAGTACCCCAACTTGCACACGAAAAATCATATACGAAGGGAAAAAACTTGGGAGCCCATGCACCATCCCCCCCAAGAAAAGCAGGGGTGTCACTAGCACGTTAAAAAGACCATCAATAAGTGTCAGGGCCCGGATGTTTAACTGTTCCCCGCACACATAGGGGGTTACCAACAGACCCTGGAAAATCTTCAAGCTGGCCTGGACAAGACCTAAATCAGTTCCCGATACCGGGGTGTGGCCGTTCGTTGGTTTGCGTCAGCCAGCAGCAAAAAGCCCGGTTGAAAAGCGCTGATCCCCGGGGGCCCGGTCAGAGACCGGGGGCGGGGGCGTTGACCCCCCAAAAATTCCCCCAGGTAAACTCCAGGTATGCCCCCGCCAGCCCCCTATTTATGGTTTTTTTGCGAGACATAATGATTCCACACCGGATTCCCAAAACCAAAAAATTTTTAATCATGTATAGCCTCGTGTCAGGACCCGGGGGTTTAAAAATCTAGGGGGATAAAAAAAAAAGAACTCAACAGGCGTCCTCTGGCAGAGAGGCACAGTTCGTCAGTTCAGTTGCATGATGGGGCTCTTTTAGAATATGTAAGCGATACAGGATCTGGCTTTGAGGTTCCACAATTTGGACTGTTGTAACGAGACTTTGTCGCCAAAACAAAGAAAGGTGAGGCACTTGAGTTTTGGGGGAGGTTTTACCATATGTGCTAATGTTAAAATTGTGAAAAAGATGTATCTTGCTTAATTTGATCATTGGGTTTATTATGCGGCACACTATTTCACTCGTGTCTGACTGGAAGCTGGAGGGCGGAAAAATGCAAAACGAAGCAAAGAGGATCACTAGGGTCCCCCGTACTGCAAAATTTTAAATATGCGGAAAGAGCTATAATATTCAAGCCATTATGAGATCGAGTTAATGAAAAGATAATATCCTTATTGGGGTCAATACTGCTTAGGCTAGCCCATTCAAACCCCTGCACAGAAGCCCTCCAAACTTTCCTCAGCACTGGTGAACATCCTTCCAGATGGATCGAAAAAACTGGTTACGACCCTCCGCATGTGAACCAGGCTACATGATCTATTCAAGTTAGACAACAGAGACATTTCCTTGTCCAATGGGATATTACCCATTCCAACTACCTTCCTCCATTTCCCCCAAAAACTCTTCTTAAATCACAACCAATGCTTCGTCTATGAAGCCCAAAATGATGCCTTAAGCTGTATTGATACTTTGTCAACAGAACCACTCACAACTTATTTACGTCGATGGTTCTGTTCACCGGTCCACTGGTGCAGCTGGTGTGCTGCTTGTTGTCACACAGTTTGATGGCTCTAATAAAGAAATTGGAGGATCGCATCAATAGCGGGCCTCTTACCCTTCACAACGGAACTGTTGGCCATTAATCCTTGCACTCAAATGTGTCCAGGTATAAGGTTGACACCTCTTAATTGTAACTGATTCTCTGTCATCCATAAATGCTCTCAACTCATTAAGTATAAATTGTGGCATGCTTGTGTCAGAAGCCAGACATAGATATGGTATGATTGTGGACAGTGGAGTCAGAGTGCACATGCTGTGGATTCCATCTCACATTGGTCTTCAGATGCATGATACAATGATAAATTGGCTATAAGCTTATGCTTTCAAAGAAGGGGTTAGTTGATTACAATCTTGGGTTGTCAGTTAGCAGTTTGAGAACAATAATACGAAAAGAACTTCAAATGAACTTTATTGACTTAACCCTTTGACTGTCGCGGCCGTATATATACGTTTGCGAGGTACCGTGTTTGACGTATATATACTCATAAATTCTAGCGGCTTCAAATCAGGCAGGAGAAAGCTAGTAGGCCCACATGTGAGAGAATGGGTCTGTGTGGTCAGTGTGCACCACATAATAAAAAAAATCCTGGAGCACGCAGTGCATAATGAGAAAAAAAAAACTCCGACCGTTTTTTTTAATTAAAATGCCGACTTGTGGTCTATTTCGTATTGTATTTGTGGTTTTATTTCTCGTTTTCTTCGGTCTCATTTGATAGGAAGGGAACTATATTATAGAAAGGGAAGTGATTTTGATTGTTTTACTATAAAAAGACCTGGAAATGGGAGCACATAAGTACAAGGGAATGTTTGATTTTTTTGTCGATGTTCAAAAAGTAAACAAATGATGTTCATTGTCCAATAATGTCCAAATAGCCATTCTAATAACTAATACGCAGTCATTGAATGGGATGATGTAATTTTTACAATTATTACAGTATTGCAGTAGTATGCATAACAGTAAACCTCTATTTTTTGTTTGTATAAATTTCAAAATAAAAAGCAAAGAGTAATATCACAGGGACCTGGAGACTGACTGATCGAACAAAGAAATGTTATTTAGGAGCCAGGAATGTCTGCATTGTTCATCTGGACCTTATTTTTGAAATTGTCGTATTTTTTAATTTCGTGAATTGGCCAAAATTGCAAATTTCTGACCATGTTATTGGGTAGTTGAAATCGGTAAATGGGCAGTTTCTTGCACTACTCAATCGATAGAAAAAATAGTATTTCTGAAGAATTGTTATGAGTTTGGTTTAATGGAAATACCCCCTGCTATTCGCCCCCGCAATAGGGCTCAAATTAGGCGAATTGCCGATTATTTTTAAATATCGCGAAGTCGCTAACTTCGCGAGAGCGTGATTCCGTCAGTTTTCCATCAAATTTCGTTTTTTTGGTGTCTTTACAATCGGGAAAAGATTCTCTATCATTTCATAAGAAAAAATAATTTTTTTTTTTTAATTTTGCGACACCAGGAGACACCTCAGGATTTGGGGTTGCGACAGTCAAAGGGTTAAGACTTATGGAGATTGACACAAGTCAGTCCATCTATCATCATTCCATCATGCAGGAGGAGCCACATGTCTATGGTGCATCCAACAAAATAAGCAGACTCTTGGATGTCACTACTGCCCGGCTCTGGCTGGGTTACAAGTATCTTTGGCAGGTTAAATCACCACCACCAGATGTAGACCAAACGAAATGTAAACTTTGTTAGATGGACTATTGTCACACCTTGCGTCATTATGTACTGAAGTGTGATCAAATTAATGAATTTAGGAAAAAAACTCCACTCAGATATGTTCAATGAATGGCAAAGTATTTTATCCACAGTGGTAATATTACAGACCATTCTGGAGGAAATACCCTGACTTTGCTAGCTGTAAATAATGCATTACTATGTGTGTGTCTGTGTGTGTGTGTGTCTTGTGTGTGTTGTGTGTGTGTGTGTGTGTGTGTGTGTGTGTGTGTGTGTGTGTGTGCAATGTGTTGGGTGTGTCGTGCGTGTGTGGGTGTGTTATGTGGTGTGTGTCGGCGTGTTGGTGTGTGTGTGTGTGGGGGTGTGTGTGGTGGGGGTGTGTATGTGGGTGTGTGTCCTTGTGTGTATGATATAATTTGTACGCTCGTGTGCAACATGTGCCGTGCGTGCGCCCTCGTGTGTGTGTGTGCGCGCGCACTAGTGTGGGTGTATGATCCACTTAATATTTTGTAGTTATAAAACTCTTTACATTTGTGACCAGGTGTGGACGTATCAGTGGTTCATTACTTTGTAATTTGCTCATCGACTGTACCATGTATAGGAAGTGAAGCTGATTCATTATCCTCTGTAACTTGCATGATTGTGGACAGATCTTCCTGTAGTTCATTACTTTGTAAACTAGTTCAGCTATCATAACTTTGGGGTCCAGTCACTGGACCCATTATGTACCTTTGTAATCTTTTGACTACCACCAACTGGATGGGTATGGGGTGCATAATAAAGATATTATAAAGTGTGTGTGTGTGTGTGTGTGTGTGTGTGTGTGGGTGTGTGTTGTGTGTGTGTGTGTGTTGTGTGTGTGTGTGTGACTACTCTGTCTGTCTGTCTGTGTGTATATCACCTCTTTGTGTGGTTTGCGTGCGTGTGTGTGTGTGTGTGTTGTGTGTGTGTGTGTGTGTGTGTGTGTGTGTGTGTGTACTCAAATATTTGTACTCACCTTTTGTGGTTGCAGGGGTCGAGGTCCTAGCTCCTGGCCCGCCTTTCACCGGTTGCCTACTAGACCCTTCCTCTCACAGCTCCATGAGCTTCATCAAACCTCGTCTTAAAACTGTGTATGTTCTGCCTCCACTACGTCATTTTCTAGGCTATTCCACTGCCTTACACTTATGACTGAGAAATACTTACTACTATCTCTTCTGGACTCATTTGTGTCTTCAACTTCCAATTGTGGCCTCTTGTTTCTGTGTCCCTCCCTGGTATTCCGTGTCTTGTCCAACCTTGTCTATTCCAATCAGTATTTTATATGTCGTTATCATGTTACCCTGACCCTCCTGTCTCCCAGTGTCGTTCAGGCCGATTTCCCTTAACTTTCTTCTTAGGACATTCCCCTTAGCTCTGGATCTATCCTTGTTGCAAACCTTTGTACTTTCTCTAGTTCTGACGTGCTTTATCCAGGTGGGGTTCAATAACAGGTGCTGCTTACTCCAGTATGGCCTTGACATACACGGTGTACAGTGTCTTGAATGATTCCTTACTAAGGTGTCGGAATGCTTTTCTAGGTTTGCCAGGAGCCATATGCTGCAGAAGTTATCTGATTGATGTGTGCTTCCGGGACATGTCGGCTGTTATACTCACCCCAAGATCTTTCATCTTGAGTGAGGTTTGCAGTCTTTGGCCCACATAGCCTTTTTATTTTTTTCTTTTTTTTAAAAACTTTATGTCTGTGGTGCTTCTGTGCCCTTCCCTTTCTTCATGAATTTGCATTTGGCAGGGATTAATTCGAGAAAGCATTGATGGTCAAGGTGTCAGTCTGTCCAGGGTCTCTTGAAGTCCTGCCTGGTCCTCATCAGATTTAATTTCATCAATAAACTTCCATCATCTGCAAACAGGGACACTTCTGAGTCTAACCTTCCGTCATGTCGATTCACATTACAATAATAGCATGGTCCTAGGGACGACCTGTGGGACCCCCGCTCGTCACAGGTGCCCTTCTGTGATACATCATTACGTACCATGTACTCGGGTGTTGCCTCCTGTCAGGTTATTCTCTGATCCATTGCAGTGCTCTTCCTGTTATATGCGGCGTGATGCTCTAGCTTCTGCATTAATCTCTTGTGAGGAACTGTGTCAAGGCCTTCTTTGCAGCCAAGAAGATGCAATAACCCACCCCTCTCTCTTCTGTCTTACCTTCTGTTATTTTATCATAAAACTCCAGAAGGTTGTGACACAGGATTTGCCTTCCGTGAATCCGTGCTGGTTCGGCATTTATACTCCGTTCCGTTCCTGGTGCTCACCATCTCCTCCTGTAAAATCTTCTCCATAATTTTGACATACTTTACACGTCATTGACTCAGGGTCTAAGTTTAGTGCCTCCTTTTCTGTTCATTTTTGAAATGGGAACTAACATTTGCCGTTCTTCCATACCTCAGGTAGTTGCCAGTTTCCAGGGATGTGTTGAAGATTGTTGTAAGTGGTACGCACAATCATATCTGCTCCTCTCTAAGGGGACCCAAGGAGAGATGTTGTCCGTCCCATTGCCTTTGGAGGTATCGATGTCCCTTTGCAGTTTCTTCACCTCCTCCTACATCTGTATGTTTGTCGTCCAAACTTGTTGGTGTATTCCTTGTTGGTGTCCCCATCTGGGTCTGTCCCCCCAGAAGTCCTTCCTGTCTCTACTGTAAATACTTCCTTAATTCTCGTGTTGAGCTCCTTCAAAACATCTTGATCGTTCTTGTGAGTTCTCACCTTCTTTCCTCAGCCTTATCACCTGCGGTCCTTGACTGTTGTCTTCTCTAATGTGGCTATCTATACAGCAGTGTCGGTGTCTGATTTTTGACTTTCATGCTATGTCGTTTTCATACTGTCGCTGGGCCTCCTCCTTGATTGCCGCTTACTCGTGTCTGGTTTCTACTAATCTCCTTGTTTTCCTGGGTCTATGCTCCTGTTACCTTTTCCATTCTCTGTTGCACTTAGTTTTTTGGGGGGGGGGGGGGGGGGGGGGGGGCATCACTACAACACTTCGGGTTAACCCAAGAGGACTCGTTTTGGTCTTCCTATATTTCTGTTTCCCTGGGAACAAAACTTTCCTTGGCCTCCTTGCACTTTGTTGCCACTATTCCATCATCTCGTTTTACTGATTTTTCCTTCCATTTTTTGTCCCCACTGAACTATCTGCAGGAAGTTTCTCATACCTGTGTAGTCCCCTTTTAAAGTTTGGCCTGTCCCCTTCGTTCCTGTTACCTTCTCCACTTGTAACTCTACTATATAGTCAAAACTCAGAACCACATGATCGCTTAGCTCCAGCGGGCTCTCGTAAGTGATGTCCTTTTCGGATGTCGAACTGCTCAGGGTGAACACAAGTCCAGTCTTGCTGGCTCATATTACCCTCTCTCTCCTGGTTGTGTCCCTGACATGATGCATGCCAATGAGGTTTTCAAGTACAACATCCATCATCTTGGCTCTCCATGTTTCGGGACCCCCATGTGGACTCCAGTTTTCACATCGATCTCCCTGTGGTGAAATGCCCATTACCAGTAACTTTGCTTGCTCGATGAGCTCTTCTTGCCACCTCAGCAGTGCGTCCACCATCACCCTGTTGTTTTCTCTGTACTCCTCTCTTGGACTCTGCAGTTCTGTGGTGGGTTTATACATCAACTCCAATGGACTTCTTTATGTTCTCAGGACTGAATTGTACTACAATGTAGTCTCTTTCTCCAATCATGTCATGCCTTCCATGTTCCTCAAATCCCCATTGGTGTTTTATGAGCGTGCAACCCCTCTCCCCTCTACTCCTTCTATTTTCCTCAGGTTCATGATAGCCTGTGGGAAGATTGTGTTGTTATTGTCTGAGACTGAAGTTTTGTTTCTGTGACTGCTATGATGTTCTGGGGATTTTTTTCATGATTCTTTCATTCCACTTCCTCATGTTATATTAGTTTTCCATCCGCGTTTGTGTACCAAACCTTTTAGGTTTCTTTTCTATCATTGTGGTCATGCAGTATATTGGGGTTGGGGATGCGAGAGCCTTGGTGGGGCCTATATGGGCTTGTGGTGTAGGTGGGGTATGTATGTTGATAGGGGGAGAGGTGTCAGAATGCCCATAAGGGACAGTTGTTGGGTGAGGTTGGTGATATGGGGGTTGGTGGCAGAGGGGAAACTGTGAGTGGGTTGTAGTATAGGTTGCCTCAGTTGCGTTGGGAATGTCGTGGGTTGGGGTCTTTTGGTGGAGATTCTGTGGGGTGTGTTTGCCCTTCCTCCTGTGTTGGGTCCTGCTCATTTTCATTGCTTCTCGTTCCTCCTTGCATCTCTGTACCCTCTCTTTCAGGTGTTGTACTTTCTTCTTGTGTTCTGTTCGCGGTGAGGTATACTCTCTGGTACCCCTCTTTGTCCCTCAGTCTTGCTTTCTCTGCAGAATCCTGATTCGAACTGATTTTCCTTGAAAGTTACTCTGACAGGCCGTATTCCTTCCTTCGGCAAACACCCAATCCTGAAAATTGTCTCCTGGGTCATATTGCCTCCCCTATTTGTTTTAATGATGCCTTAATCATTTTTTTTTCTCCTCTGTTTTTTTCTTCAAAGTTGGCCCCTTGGCTTCTTGGAGCCCGTACACAAAAACTGACCTCGCCCTTTCCTCCTCAGTTAGGCCTGAGTGGATGAGGGGTGAGGACGCCATGTGGTGTAGAGGGAAGTCTAGGCCTTCTATTCAGAACTGTTATCTCACCCGAACTGATTACTCATCATGCACAAATATCGTGGAGGCAGTGAATTGTGCTGGAACTCTTATGTGTGAACTGTGAATAGTGACTATACACAGTGAAACACAAACATCTGATTTGAAGTTGGCTGTAGGAGGCTTACACCTTCTCTCCACCTTCCCTCCCTCCCTCACTCCTCGATTTGGAACTCAGCCATTGCCTTATTTACTTATGGTCAGAGGCGGTTTTTTGCCAGACCACATAATGCTTGAGTGCCGTGTCAGTCCTCTGTGCCGCATCCACTCACCTGACGATGTTCTCCTGTGTGCCTTCCTGCCTGCTACAAGCAAATATCCTAGTGGGTTGTGTTAATTGCTGCAGATTTGTGTAACTATTTGCACGAGTGGATTTCATGAACTTAGGACATTGTGCTACCATTCAGTACCAAAGTAGGCTTGAAATGAAGTCGAGGAATGTCTTGGCCTGCTGGCGTTGACCTTGAAAATGGCACTATAAGGACTCGCATGCCACTTACCACCCATTACTGCGTGTGTCCAGTGAGGTGTATGTCCTTCCTCGACTTTCTATTTCACGGGTATCCCTAGCTCGTCGCCTTATTCTACATATGAGTAGGGCGAGTTTAACCGATCCAGGCTAAACAGCTTTTTAAACTGTAACAAGCCAGAGTGGTTATCTTATAATCATTATTAAGTTTTGTGCTATTTATTTGACACAGAGTGAAATTTGTTGTCTCATTCCCAGACACGTGTGTAGTGTGTTAAGAGCTGCCGGGTTTCATATGAGTAATTAATGAGGGGTGCAATAATTGGTAACCTCGAGACGATGTGGCCCGTGAATGCCCCCAAGCCACCATCGCACTGGCGACCGCGGCCCTACACCCACCCATGCTGTGTCTAGCGAGGTGAATATCCCTTCCTTGTCCCCTTCTATCACGGTATCCTTGCCCATCGCCAGTGTGAATCTCCTCGTCAGCTCATGGAGTATAGTGATGGTGTTGACGTAGATGATGGTGAAGGCAGATTGAAACATTATTTTAGTAAACAGGCTCGGAAAAAAGAACGAGGCTTCCATGAGAAAGAAACTTGCTGAAAAAGCAATACAGGTGGGGCGCACACCTCCCAAGCTGTCAGGTTAGATTTTCATGACAACACTGATCAGAGGGACCAAGGGGTATAACTGTTTTTCGTAGCTAGTGTAAACAATCATGGGGAAAAACGATCAAAGTTGTCCGCGATGCGGATAACTACGTCTTTGGCCTAATGATTCAGCATTTATAGACAAACTTCTCATCACGAATATGCAACATCAAACTCCGGAAGGCTGCCCCACCAAGGGCACCTAAGTGCTTATTGTATCTACAACGTCAACAAGCACTTGAATCCTCAATATCTGGCGTCAGAGCAAAGTTGCAAGCCTCGTTCGATTTCCAACGGTCTGATATTAGCTGAGTGGACTGGGCACGGGGACTCTGCCACGCTTATTCACTCCCGTGCGCCTCAACGACGCTATTACATTGCATTGTACAGACCTCACTTCAACGTCGATGTTATAAGTGTCAACGCTGGGGCCACTCGCCAGGAAATTGCCCATCTATGTCACACTGGTGTGCCAGTGTGTGCCAATGCTCATCCTTCTAACGGTGTGTATGCTATGATCAAAACAGCACCAGACTGTTGGCTAAAAACAATGTATCATTGGTAAGACCTAGGAGTACAGCAGCTCATGCTGGACTGCAGTGTGGGGCTGATCGCATCGCAGCAACGCACTTCACCCTGTACCCCTCATAAGGCCCCCCAGGACTACAAGGTACCTCGGGCTGATATACTGGCTCATGCCTGCCCTCAGCAATGGGTTGAGCACCTCACATGGGGAGCACGTCAACAGACCCCATCACATCGGCTGTCATACCTGCCTAGCTGAGTCAGCTGCAGTCAGCCAAATAGCTCAGACTGACTGGCGATTCACGTCTCCAGATGTTCCAAGTCTTGCTCATTGGTATACAACCCTGATGTCGCGATTAAAAAATCCCTGGTGCCCCACCCCACACAGTAACTCCTGAAACAACAACTTGAACAACACAAGGAAAGAGGTCGTAGACGTGTACCAATAACAAGATTGTCACAATTGTGAAAAGCTAGTGTAAGGATGCTGAAAAACAGGTGGTGGTTTGTGTTTCTTAATCACGATATGAGAATATAATCCTTGTTGTTGGTCAACTGTTGTGAGCAATCATAACGAAGGCTATGGTGTCATTGATGTTAGTTAATAGTGATGAACCGTTATATAAGTGGTGGTGAAGATTGTGATGAGGGCTATGGTGTCTATAATGTTAGTAATAGTGATGAGCATAATTTAAGTGGTGGTGAAGAGTGTGATGAGAGCGGTGGTGTCTATAATGTTAGTAATAGTGATGAGCATAATTTAAGTTGTGTGGTGAAGAGTTGTTTATGAGAGTGGTGGTGTCTATAATGTTAGTAATAGTGATGAGCATAATATAAAGTGGTGGTGCAGAGTGTGATGAGGTTAGTCACATGAGACATTAATGTTTGAACACAATACTGTTGACAAATGTAATGACAAATGTTGGTAGTGGCGCATCGGTGATGACAGTTGTAGTGTTGCGTGTAATGTTAGTGGAGGATGGGAATGTGAGTGCGCTGGTGGGTGTCACCTATCATACATTCACACATAAACAGCGTCATGCTGGTTTCAATGTGAATGGAGGTGCACTTACAAAACTCATGGACAAGGGTAGCACTGTTGACATTGATAAGGTCTGCTATTTTATGAACAATTTTTTCATTATGCTGAGAAACTCAAGATGATCCCAGGACTACTATAATGGATCAAAACTCGTATAAACTTTCTATATTAAGCTGGAATATTGCATCACTTAGAAAAAGGCTTCCTGAACTTCATCATAAAGTAACCACGAACCCATTGATGTTGTGTGTCTACAAGAGTGCAGAGTCCCTGAAAAATCCCAACCCCCTAAATTACCATCATTTGTTGCATATAACCCAAATCTACTAACTCTTGTGTTCTATATATTAAAAATCACTTCCCATCAAACTTCTTGCACTAAGAAAACAGAAGGGGCTACAATATCACGGTGTTAGGATTTATATAGGGAACTTGCTCTCAACATATTTAACTTGTATGCTCCTGCTGATAAATTTTAATTACTTGGAGCTCCAACTTGTGCTCATTCTGACCTACTCTTATTATTGGCGATTACAATGCGAGACACAAAAGCATGGAAACTCACAGTTTGGTAATCGTAATGGCAATCAACTGTTGTCACTTAAACAGTCATGATAATGTCCAAATTGTAGGTGACCTAGAACCCACACATATCTATGAGGCGTCCTGATCTGTGCCTGGGCTTCAACATTACTTCTGCAGCTGTGAGTCTTCCATGTGTAAACGATATAGCTCGATCATTTCCCTAGGCTAACCTCTCACATATTGGTTATACTATCCTTCCTGTGGGATATTCAAACGAAAGTTTTAATGTTCCCACAGATCACAATGATGACTTTGTTGCACATGTGACTGACTGGTATAATTCCTATGAGTTTTCCATCTGTAGAGACCTTTAACAAGATCTTGTGAGCAGTATTCAGAACTACTTAGAGCGCCACTGCAACCTCTTGGTACTCTAACCAACAAACTTCCGTAAATCATACCTCTTCAAAAACCATACTTATTACAATGATTCTAAACTTCGTACACTGAAACGTACTGCTCGCAGACTAGGCCTAGCCTATAGAAAACATCGTACCCCTGGAATGCTGAGGCTTTTCCAAATGCCCTTGCTGCTGCCAGAGAGCGTATGACAGAGCTGCGGCAAACCGACTGGGAAAAATTTGTCACGGTCTCTAATGCTCACACCCCACTTAGCCGGGCATGGAGGGACATAAATAGAATTAAGGGTAAACGAACTGGGCAGATCGCGCACCCTCCATTCCCCTTGCATAGGGCGAATGATTAGTCAGTGTTGGGGGCTGCTAAAATCTAGCTATGACAAAATTCTTCCCCATACCACACGGGAAAAAATTTTAAAGAAAAATTTGATGAAAGGGGGAGACTTGTTTGTTTTAAACCCTCAGTAAGGCAGATGATTGAAAACTTTCCTTTAAATAATTATGAATTTTGATGCAGGGGCTAACTATGGGCAACTCCTTGTCGCCTGGTGGGGGTTTGGTATTACTTCCCAACATCCCAGTTTTGCTGTGTCGAGAAACCGGGTAATCCATTACTTAAATTTTATAAAACCCAAGGAGTATTAACGGGGGAGCCCCCCCAATTTTGGGCCCCAACAGCCTTCACTTTCCCAAATTCCTAACCCCAAATCAACAAAATGCTTTTCGCCCAATTCTTTACTAGTTTCTTGTGAAAAAAACCATTTGGGGAGAATGTTTCCTTTTTTCCTCTAAAAGTACAAAACAAAAAATTTTGTCCCCCCGGGTTTACATTTTTTTTCATGCATGGAAGGAGCGTGCATCTTTGCATGGGCCCCCCTTTTCCACCCGCAAAATGACAGCTCCTACACTCCCTTTCCCTTTGCCCAAAAATCCGCTTTCGATGAAACCCCAACCGACATGAAATAATTATAAAATTTGGGCCAAAGGTTTTTGGAGGGGGGGGCTTCTCCACGGGAAAAAAAAGGTCCCTGCCCAAACCCAAAAATCGTCTGTGTTGTTCCAGGGACATAAAGTGTTTCCCTGGGGGTTTACCTGGAAAGGTTCCCGGGGGGCCCGCGCCCCCGCGGGCCCGGTCGTGCCGGGGCCCCCGGGGGATCGGGCCCTGATAAAACCGGGCTGTTGCGGCGCTGAAACGAAAAACCAAAAACGTACAAAGCCACAGCCCATCGACCCGGGAAAAACTGACTTTAGGTGCTTTTCCAGTGCCCCCTTAAAGGGTTTTGCCAGGGGTTTTTGGTAAATCCCCCTTATTTGTGCTGGGGGCAGTTAAAACGGGGGTTTTTTTTTTTGGGGGGGGGGGCCCCTGACATTTATTGTATGGTCTCTTAACGTCCCTGGGGACCCCCCTCCCTTTTTTGGGGGGGATGGTGCATCGTTCCCAAAGTTTTTTGCTTTCGTAGTGAGTGATTTCTTTGGCAAGTTCGGTACTATCCCCTAGGTTTTTCCCCCAGGTGTATATAAAAAAATTAACTCTCCCTCCGCTTTCCCGGGGGAATACAGGTTTGGGAAAACCTAACCCGCTCCCCAAAAATTTTGAGGTGTTTTATTTGTTAGGGCGCGCCGTGAAGTTCTCTTTTACATTTTCTGGGCCCCGGCAATTTCACCTGCCTTTGAAAGGGCTGTTAGTGTGAAACAATTTTTTCCAGCCAAAAATAAAAACAAGTAAACCTTTAAAGGATGTAACTAAAACTTTAAATTTGGGGAACCCCCACAGGGAGGTGTGCTCAGCCCCAAACTTTTCAATTTCAAATTAACCATTACTTAAGGGCTATGCCTAGTCACCCCCAAATTTTTGTGATTATTTTTTGGCTATGATTAATGTTTCCAAACCACCGGATTCCCAAAAAACCCAAAAAACATTTTTAAAATCATGTACTACCCCTTTCGGTCAGGACCGGGGGTTGAAAATTCACTATGATAAAACAAAGATACCCCAATAGGCGCCCTCCTCGACGAGAGGCCAGTTGTCAGATCCAATTGCATTGAGGGGTCTTTTTCAGAATATGTAAGCAGATACAGGAAATCTGGGCTTTGGGGTTCCTCTATTTGGGAAACCTGTTGTAACAAAAACTTTGTCGCCAAACAAAGAAGAAAAGAGCCCCTTAGAGTTGTGGGCAGGGTTTCCCACCCCAGGTATGGGCTTAATTTTAAAAGGGAAAAATAAAGTATTTTGCTTTTTATTAGATCTTGGGTTTGTTTAAAATTGTGCCCCACTATTTGCTCTTGGTCTGAGGGAAACCCTTGGGGGGTGGGAAAACTGCAGAAAAAAGAAATTTTGGGAAAAATCCTAGGATGCCCTCGTACTCCCCAAAATTTAAAATTCAAAAAGAATTTGATTTTCCCAGAATCGGGAGATCGTGTTACTGAAAGAAATATCCTAATTGGGGTTAATATGCTCAGGAAAGGGCTCTTTCAAACCCCAGAGAAAGCCCCCAAACTTTCCCACACTGGTGAACACCCCCTCCAATGGAAAAAAAAGGGACTAAAACCGCCCTTCCGCATAAAATAAAGTTTACTGATCTTTTTCAAAAAGGGGCAACAAGCGGCACTCCCGCCCCCATGGAATATTCCCCCAAACCCAAAACTACCTTTCCCTCCTTTTCCCCCCAAAAACTACTTTTTTAAAAATCAAAAAACCAAAACTTCCCCTTTGAAGCCAAACATGGGGCCCTTTAAAAGCTGTATTGAAAACTTAGTCACACAGCACACACTCTCGCAAATTATTTACTTGAGGTTCTTTTCCCCCAAATCCACGGTGCAGCGGGTTTAGTGCTCCCGTTGTCGTACAAGGGGATAGCTCTCTTAAAGAAATTGGACCCACGCTTTCAAAAATTTGGGGCCAAAAACCCTTCGACAAAAAACTGTTTCCCCATACCCCTTTCCCTGAAATGAAATCTATGTATCAAAGATTGACAGAAAAATTTGGGTAACTGATTCTCTGTCATCCATAAATGCTCTCAACTCTTTTAAGCATAAATTGTGGCATGCTTGTGCCCAAAAGCCAACACAGGGTATGGTGGGATTGTGGCCAGGGGATCAGAGTGCACATGTGGGGGTTTTCCATTACATTGGTTTTCAGATGCATGAAAGAACTGAAAAATTTGGGCTAAGTTTAAAATCTTTCAAAGGGGAGTTTTTTTACAATCTTGGCTTGCAGGTATTTATTTTGAGAAAATAATACGAAAAAACTTCAGCTAAATTTTTAGGGGACTTAAGGCTCAGGGGAGATTGCCCCAGGGAGTACATCTATCACATCCTATCATCCCGGAGAGCCACAGGTCTATGGTGCATCCAACAAAAAAAGCAGACTTTTGGGTGTCACAAACCCCCGCCTCCGGTGGGTTACAAGTATTTTTGGGCAGGTTAAATCCCCACCCCCCAGATTTAACCCAAAAACAAAATGAAAACTTTTGCCAAAAATGGATTTTTGTCAAAACCCTTGGTTCTTTATTACTGGAGTGCTTTTAAAAAAATAAAATTTAGAAAAAAAAACCCTTCACTCAGAAGTTTTTCAAAAAAATGGCTTAGTATTTTTCCACATGGTATATTACAGACCATTTGGAAAAAAAAACCCTTACTTTGGGTAGCTTTTAAAAAAAAGCATTACCACATATGTGCATGTTTTTGTGTGTGTGTGGTTGTGGTGTGTGTTGTTTTGGGGTGTGTGGTGTGTTTGGTGTGTGTGTGTGTGTGTGTGTGTGTGTGTGTTTGTTTGTTGTATGTGTGTGAGTGTGTGAGTGTGTGTGTGTGTGTGTTTTGTGTGTGTGTGTTTTGTTGGGGGGTGTTGGTTTTGTGGTGTGTGTTGGGGAGTATGAGTGTGTTTGTGTGTAAAGGGGTGGTGTGTGTGTGGATGAGTGTTGTGTGGTGTGGTTTTGTTGGTTTGTGTGTGTGGTTTGGGTGTGTTTGGGGTGTGTGTGGTGTGTGTGTGTGTGGGGTGTGTTTGGTGTGTGTGTTTTTGTTGTGTTTGTGTTTTGTTTTGTGTGTGTTTTTATTTGTGTGTGTGTATGAATTTGTTTTGTGTGTGTGGGGTGTGGTGTGAGAGAGAGAGAGACTCACCAAAAACATTTTCACCAATAACTCACTACAGTTGTGCCCGGGTGTGGAAGTGTGGGAATTTCTCATTACTCTAAAATTTGTTCATGATTTCAACCATGTATAACCCCGTAAGTAACCATTTTTTACATATTCCCTTCCTTTGTAAAATTGTGAGTTCTTACCTTTTTAACTTTGAGTTCATTAAACCGTACCTAGCTCCCATCAAAAATTTGGAGGGCCCCGGGCCCTGGACCCATTGTGTACCTCTGTAATCTGTAAATACCCTTTTTTAAAAATTTTCCCTTTATTGTGAATAACCTAAATTTGGGGTTTAATTTCCTTTGTAAAATTTTGAGTTCATTTCCCCTTTTTAAAAAATTTTGAATTCATTACCCCCTGTAAAATTGTCACTAACAAAACTTTTGGGGTCCCCGTCCCAGGATCAATTTGTCCCCCTGTAATTTTTTACTACCCCCCCACAGGATGGGTATTTGGGGGGCAAAAAACATATTAAAAATAACTATTAAACAAAATCCATCTGCCCTTTTCCCCCTTACTTTTCCCTTTCCTTTTCTGTTGGTTAAAAAACCCTTTTCATTTTAGCGCCTTTTTCCTCATCCCTTTTCCCTTTTTAGGGGCCTCTTCTCCCCTTTTCTCTTTTCTTTTTAAACCCCTCTCTCATCTTCCCCCTCTTTAAAATTCCCAAAAAAACCCTTTTCAAATCAGTTTGGAAAAAGTTTACGTGATCAGCAGGCTACCTCATACCCCTTGGATTTTTATTTCCCCGGGGAAAAATGAGAATCTAATCAGAAATTTAAACATTTACAAATTGGGAAATTTTTTTCAAATAAAAAAAGTTTTTATATATATTATAAATATAATATATATATAATATAACCAAATATATATTTTAAAAAATTTTTAAAAATAGTGTTTTGTGTGTGTGTATTCCCTATTTGTATTCACCTATTTGGGTTGCAGGGGCGAGTCACAGCTCCTGGCCCCCCAAATATGATGAAAAATACTTTTTAAAATCCCTTTGATTCATCTGAGTTTCAACTTCCAAAATTTTGGGCCTCTTTGCTGGGGTCCCCTCTCTGGGAATTCCCCCTCTTTGCCCCCTCGGTTTTCCGCCCCATAAATTTTTTAAAAGTCGTATCCCCGTTTTCCCCCGACCCTCCTGGCCTCCATTGTCGTCAGGGGCCCATTTTCCCCCAAAAACCCCTTTTTTCCCCTAGGGCAATCCCCGTAGCTCTGGGCAATCTTTTTGCAAAAACCCTTTTCACTTTTTCTAATTTTTGACGTTTTTTGATAGGGGGATTCCATACTGGGGGCGCATACTCCAATGGGGGACGTAGAAGGTAAAACAGAGTCTTAAAAAGGAATCCTTACTGAGGTATCGGAACCCCTATCCGTAGGTTTGCCAGGGGGCCCCCTAAGCGCAGCAGTTATCTGATTGATGTGCCCCCCAAAGGGGAAAGCCCCGGTGTTTAAAAATTTCCCCCCAACTTTTTTCCCTTTTAGTGGGGGTTTGCAGTCTTTGGCCAACTAAACTATATTGTGTCGGCCGGGTTTTTTCTTTGCCCTTTCCCCCCCTTTTATGACTTTGCATTTGGGAGGGTTAAAATTTAAGGACCAGTTGCTAGACCAGGTTGTTGCCTTCCAGGGCTCTTTTTATCCTGCCTGATTTCCCCCTCCGGGTTTTATTCTTCTCATTAACTTCACATCACTGCAAACCCAAAGGGCCCCTTCTGATTATCCCTTTCCCTTTTGTCTTCCCCATAAAACCAAAACAGCACAAAGGGCCCAGGCGACCCCGGGGGGAACCCCCTTTGTTTACAGGCGCCCCCTCTGAAAACCTTGTCGGGGTACCCCTGACTCTTGGGTTTCCTCCCCCGTCAGATAATTTTTCCCCGATCCCCTTGCAGTGCCTTTCCTGTTATGTGGCCTGGTCCCCCCCCTAGCCTTTTTTTCCGGAAAACCCCTTTTGGGGGAAAATGTGTCGAAGGCCTTCTTGCGTCCCCAAAAAAATGCAGTCCCATTTCCCCCCCTTTCTTCTTGTCTTACTTCCCCCCACCTGTATAAAACCTAGTAGGGTTTTGACACAGGATTTTCCTTCCCTTTAAACCGTGCTGGGGTTTTCACCCCGTTTTTTTCCCGGTGCCCCACCACTCTCCCCCTGTGATCTTCTCCTGACCTTGCTACAAACACGTTAGTGTAAGGTCTGTAGTTTAGTGCCTCATTCTGTCTCCCTTTTTAAAAATTGGGACTACATTTGCCATTTTCCATACCTCAGGGAGTTGCCCAGTTTCAAATGATGTGTTGAAGACCTTTGTTAAGGGCTCACACAATATTTCTGCTCCTCTTTAAGGACCCATGGAGAGATGTTGTCTGGTCCCACCGCCTTTGAGGTGTCAAGTTCGCATAGCAGCTTCTTCACCTCCTCCTTGGTTATATGTACCTCATCCAGCACTTGCTGGTGTGTCCCCCCTGTTCTGATTTCTTGAGTCCTACTGGTTTCCACTGTAAATACCTCTTAAAATCTTGTGTTGAGCTCCTGACAAACCTCTCGGTCGTTTCTTGTGAATTCCCCATCACCCTTCCTCAGTCTGATTACCTGGTCCTTGACTGTTGTTTTCCTCCTGATGTGGCTGTAACAACAGCTTCGGGTCAGTCTTTACTTTTGATGCTATGTCATTTTCATATTGTCTCTGAGCCTCCCTTCTTATCTGTGCATATTCGTTTCTGGCTCTTCGGCTGATTTCTTTATTTTCCTGAGTTCTCTGTCTTCTGTACCTTTTCCATTCTCTAGTACACCTAGTTTTTTGCCTCCCTACACCTTTGGGTGAACCAAGGACTCGTTCTGTTCTTCCCATTATTTCTGTTTCCCTTGGGAACAAACCTCTCCTCTGCCCTCCTTGCATTTTGTTGCTACATAGTCCATCATTTCTTGTACTGGTTTTCCTGTCATTTCCCTCTCCCACTGAATGTCTTGAAGGAAGTTCCTCCTGTGTGTGTGTGTGTGTGTGTGTGTGTGTGTGTGTGTGTAGTGTGTGTTACTCACCTAGTTGAGGTTGCAGGGGTCGAGTCCGAGCTCCTGGCCCCGCCTCTCCACTGATCAATACTAGTCATCTACTCCCTGAACCGTGAGCTTTATCATACCTCTGCTTAAAGCTATGTATGGATCCTGCCTCCACTACATCTCTTCCCAAAAGTATTCCATTTACTGACTACTCTGTGGCTGAAGAAATACTTCCTGACATCCCTGTGATTCATCTGTGTCTTCAACTTCCAACTGTGTCCCCTTGTTACTGTGTCCAATCTCTGGAACATCCTGTCTTTGTCCACCTTGTCAATTCCTCCTCAGTATTTTGTATGTCGTTATCATGTCCCCCTATCTCTCCTGTCCTCCAGTGTCGTCAGGTTGATTTCCCTTAACCTCTCCTCGTAGGACATACCTCTTAGCTCTGGGACTAGTCTTGTTGCAAACCTTTGCACTTTCAATAGTTTCTTTACGTGCTTGGCTAGGTGTGGGTTCCAAACTGGTGCCGCATTCTCCAATATGGGCCTAACGTACATGGTGTATAGGGTCCTGAACGATTTCTTATTAAGATATCGGAATGCTGTTCTGAGGTTTGCCAGGCGCCCATATGCTGCAGCCGTTATTTGGTTGATGTGCTCTTCAGGAGATGTACCTGGTGTTATACTCACCCCAAGATCTTTTTCCTTGAGTGAGGTTTGTAGTCTCTGGCCCCCTAGCCTGTACTCCGTCTGCGGTCTTCTTTGCCCTTCCCCAATCTTCATGACTTTGCACTTGGTGGATTGAACTCTAGGAGCCAATTGCTGGACCAGGTCTGCAGCCTGTCCATATCCCTTTGTAGTTTTGCCTGGTCTTCGATCGAGTGAATTCTTCTCATCAACTTCACGTCGTCTGCAAACAGGGACACCTCAGAGTCTATTCCTTCCGTCACGTCGTTCACAAATACCAGAAACAGCACTGGTCCTAGGACTGACCCATGTGGGACCCCGTTAGTCACAGTGTGTCCACTCTGACACCCTCGCCACATACCATGGCTCGCTGTCTGTCCTTCCTGACAAGTATTCCCTGATCCATTTTAGGAGTGCCTTCCCTGTTATCCCTGCTTGGTCCTCCAGTTTTTTGCACCAATCTCTTGTGTGGAACTGATGTCAAACGCCTCTTGCAGTCCAAGAATATGTAATCCACCCACCCCTCTCTCTCTTGTCTTACTGCTGTCACTATGTCATAGAACTCAAGTAGGTTTGTGACACAGGATTTTCCGTCCCTGAAACCATGTTGGCTGCTCTTGATGAGATCATCCTTTCTAGGTGTTCCACCACTCTTCTGATAATCTTATCAATTGATTTTGCATACTATACATGTCAGTGACACTGGTCTGTAGTTTAGTGCTTCATGTCTGTCTCCTTTTTTAAAGATTGGGACTACATTTGCTGTCTTCCATGCCTCAGTCAATCTCCCTGTTTCGATAGATGTATTGAATATTGTTAGAGGTACACATAGCGCCTCTGCCCCCTCTCTCAGGAACCATGGGGAGATGTTATCTGGCCCCCTTGCCTTTGAGGTATCTAGCTCACTCAGAAGCCTCTTCACTTCTTCCTCGGTTGTGTGCACTGTGTCCAGCACTTGGTGGTGTGCCCCACCTCTCCGTCTTTCTGGAGCCCCTTCTGTCTCCTCTGTGAACACTTCTTTGAATCTCTTGTTGAGTTCCTCACATACTTCATGGTCATTTCTTGTTGTCTCTCCTCCTTCCTTCCTTAGCCTGATTACCTGGTCCTTGACTGTTGTTTTCCTCCTTATGTGGCTGTATAACAGTTTCGGGTCAGATTTGGCTTTTGCTGCTATGTAGTTTTCATATTGTCTTTGGGCCTCCCTCCTTATCTGTGCATATTCGTTTCTGGCTCTACGACTGCTCTCCTTATTCTCCTGGGTCCTTTGCCTTCTATATTTCTTCCATTCCCTAGCACACTTGGTTTTTGCCTCCCTGCACCTTTGGGTGAACCATGGGCTCATCCTGGCTTTTTCATTATTCCTGTTACCCTTGGGTACAAACCTCTCCTCAGCCTCCTTGCATATTGTTGCTACATATTCCATCATCTGATTAACTGGCTTCCCTGCCAGTTCTCTGTCCCACTGAACCCCGTTCAGGAAGTTCCTCATTCCTGTGTAGTCCCCTTTCTTGTAGTTTGGCTTCATTTGTCCTGGCCTTCCTGCTTTCTCCCTCACTTGTAGCTCTACTGTGTATTCGAAGCTTAAAACCACATGATCGCTGGCCCCAAGGGTCTTTCATATGTGATGTCCTCGATATCTGCACTACTCAAGGTGAATACTAAGTCCAGCCTTGCTGGTTCATCCTCTCCTCTCTCTCTTGTAGTGTCCCTTACATGTTGGTACATGAAGTTTTCCAGTACCACCTCCATCATCTTACCCCTCCATGTAGCTTGGCCCCCATGCTGCTCCAAGTTCTCCCAATCGATCTCCTTGTGGTTAAAGTCGCCCATGATCAGGAGCTTTGCCCTGCATGCATGAGCTCTTCTGGCCACTGCAGCCAGTGTGTCATCCATCACTCTATTGCTCTTGTCGTACTCTTGTCCTTGGTCTCCTGCTGTTCTGTGGTGGGTTATACATCACTGCTATTACCACCTTGGGACCTCCAGCGTGAAGCGTTCCCGCTATGTAATCACTTTCTTCTCCGCTGTCTCCTCTCTCCAGCTCATCAAAAATTCCATCGGTTTTTGATCAGCAATGCCACTCCTCCACCCCCCCCCCCTGTTCCTTCTGTCTTTCCTCAATATCTGGCATCCAGTTGGAAAGATGGCATCTGTTATCATACCTGTAAGCTTGGTTTCTGTGAGAGCTATGATGTCCGGTGATGTCCGGTGTGTGTGTGTGTGTGTGTGTGTGTGTGTACCCACCTAGTTGAGGTTACAGGGGTCGAGTCCAAGCTCCTGGCCCCGCCTCTTCACTGATCGCTACTAGGTCACTCTCCCTGAGCCGTGAGCTTTATCATACCTCTGCTTAAAGCTATGTATGGATCCTGCCTCCACTACATCGCTTCCCAAACTATTCCCACTTACTGACTACTCTGTGGCTGAAGAAATACTTCCTAACATCCCTGTGATTCATCTGTGTCTTCAACTTCCAACTGTGTCCCCTTGTTACTGTGTCCAATCTCTGGAACATCCTGTCTTTGTCCACCTTGTCAATTCCTCTCAGTATTTTGTATGTCGTTATCATGTCCTCCAGTGTCGTCAGGTTGATTTCCCTTAAAGGATGGCTGAGAAAACAGACTGTCAGCTTATCTGAAAGCCACGACACACTCAACATAACATCATAACTTCATAACATAACGTCACTGATGTCAGCTAGGCCTGTATACCTTGTACAAGTACTTGTAGAAATAATAATAATAATAATTATTATTATTATTATTATTATTATTATTATTATTATTATTATTATTATTATTATTATTATTATTATTATTATTATTATTATTATTATTATCTCTACATCCCAAGACAACACTGATTCAAACCAAGGATCCTCCAGTTAGGAGAACGCTTGAATATAATCACTCTGCAACTGGAATAATAATAATAATAATTAATAATAATAATAATAATAATAATAATAATAATAATAATAATAATATAATAATAATAATAATAATAATAAAATAAACGTTATCATTCTTTAGGATCGCGCAGGTTGTAATTGCCTGCACGGCTGTGGGCAGCAACAGCGTGGACAAAACAGAATGGAAGCAGAACTCTGACAACCAGTCACAGGTACGTCTGGTCCTCCCCTCTCCCGTCCCTCACATACATCTCGCTAATTCAGTTCTCACTGCATCCCCTTTTCTCATGCTAATCTTCCATTCATCTCCCTTTCCCTTCCATTTTTTTCATTTCCTTACGTTTATTGGCCTTCCCTACCCTCCACATTGTTTTCTCTCTGGTTCCTTTTCCCGTCCGCTGTAGGTGAGAGAAGATAGAGACACTGATGGAGGGAGGAAGAGAGGAACTGAGAGAATAGGGAAGAAGGAAGGAAGTGGTAGATAAAGGAGACATAGGGAGGGAGAGTAGAAGGAAGAGGAAGACGAGGAGAGGAGGAGGAGGAGGAGGAGAGGAGGGAGGAGGAGGAGGGAGGAGGAGGGGAATACAGATAGGAGAAAGAGGAATAGGGGAATTGAGAGAACAGGAAAACGAGAAATATAAACAGTAAAAGAATGAGAATGGAAAATGAGAATGATAAGAGAAGAATAAAGAGGGGAGAAAGACGAGAGGAAAGGGAAAGAGGAAAGAATGATAAAGAAAAGGAACAAAAGAGAATGAAGAGAGAATGAAGGGGAAAGAAGAGGACGGGAAGAAACGAAAGGAAGGACGAGAAGAAGGGGAATGAAGAGAAAATGAAGGGTAGGAAGGAGAGAAAGAGTGGAGGGGAAGCAAAGAGGAAGATGGTGGAAGAAAGGTAGACAGAAGGATAGAAGGAAGTGGAGAAGAATGGAGGGAGAAGAAAATTGAGAAAGAAAGGAAGAGAGGAAGAAAGGGAGAGAAATAGAGAAAGAGGACGAAGGAGGAAGAAGAAGAGAAGAAGATATGGATTTTATAAGAGCACCAGATTCTGTAGCACACACACATGAAGGACAAGCCACACCCCCCAGAAACACCTGCAGAAGGACTCCAGCCACGACACCCCCAAGGCAACTGAACAATCCAAACCAACCATCATACACCGATCCCTCTGTTTCCACCCCCCCCGCACCACAGTTACAGTATTAGAACAGAAGTTGAAGGTTTGGTACACAAATGCAGATGGATTAACGAATAAACATGAGGAATGGCAAGAAAGAATCAATGAGAAGTCCCCAGACATCATAGCAGTTACAGAAACAAAACTCACGGAGACAATAACAGATGCAATCTTCCCACCAGGATACCAGATCATGAGGAAAGATAGAAGGGGCAGGAAGGCATAGATGAGACGGGAGAAAGAGACTACATAGCAGCTACACTTCAGTCTGGGGAACACAAAGTGGTCATTGCAGTGATGTATAATCCACCACAGAACTGCAGGAGGCCAAGAGAGGAATATGAAGAGAGCAACAGAGCAATGGTGGACACACTTGCTGAGGTGGCAAGAAGAGCTCACACTCCAGCAGAGCAAAGTTGCTGGTTATGGGGGATTTCAACCACAGGGAGATTGACTGGGAAAACCTGGAGCCACATGGGGGTCCCGAAACATGGAGAGCCAGGATGTTGGACATGGTGCTGGAAAACCTCATGCACCAACATGTTAAGGACACTACCAAAGTGAGAGGGGAGGATGAACCAGCAAGATTGGACCTTGTGTTCACCCTGGGCAGCTCAGACATTGAGGACATCAGTATGAGAGTCCCCCTAGGAGCTAGCGACCACGTGGTTCTGTGCTTTGAATACATAGTAGAGCTGCAAGTGGAGAGAATAACAGGAGTTGAATGGAAAAGCCTGACTATAAAAGAGGGGACTACATAGGGTTGAAGAACTTCCTGCGGGAGGTCCAGTGGGACAGAGAACTGGCAGGAAAGCCAGTAAATGAAATGATGGAATATGTAACAACAAAATGCAAGGAGGCAGTGGAAAGGTTTATTCCCAAGGGCAACAGTAACAACGGGAAGACCAGAACGAGCCCCTGGTTTACCCGACGGTGTAAGGAGGCAAAAACAAAGTGCAATAGAGAATGGAAAAAGTACAGAAGGCAGAGAACACACGAAAATAGGGAGATCAGTCGCAGAGCCAGGAATGAGTATGCACAGGTAAGAGGAGGAGGCCCAGCGACAGTATGAAAATGACATAACATCGAGAATCAAGACTGACCCGAAACTGTTGTATAGCCACATCAGGAGGAAGATAACAGTCAAAGACCAGGTGATCAGCTTAAGGACAGAAGTGGAGAACTCACAAGAAATGATCAGGAGGTATGTGAGGAGCTGAACAGGAGATTTAAGGAAGTTTTTACAGTAGAGACAGGAAGGGCTGTGGGGAAGACAGCACAGAAGGGAACATCAAGAGGGAATATAACCAACAAGTGTTGGATGACATACGAACAACTGAGGAGGAGGTGAAGAAGCTCTTAAGTGACCTTGACACCTCAAAGGCGATGGGGACCGGACAACATCTCCCCATGGGTCCTTAGAGAAGAGCAGAGATGCTGTGCATGCCTCTAACCACAATCTTCAACACATCCCTTGAAACTGGGCAACTACCTGAGAAATGGAAACAGCTGATGTAGTCCCCATATTTAAGAAAGGAAACAGAAACGAGGCACTAAACTACAGACCTGTGTCTCTGACATGTATTGTGTGCAAAGATCATGGAGAAGATTATCAGGAGGAGAGTGGTCGAACACCTGGAAAGGAACAAGATTATAAATGAAAACCAGCATGGGTTCATGGAAGGCAAATCTTGTATCACAAACCTCCTGGAGTTTTTATGACAAGTAACAGAAGTAAGACACGAGAGAGAGGGGTGGGTAGATTGCGTTTTCCTAGACTGCAGGAAGGCCTTTGACACAGTTCCCCACAAGAGATTAGTGCAGAAGCTGGAGGAAATCAGGCGCATGTAAAAGGGAGGGCAACTCCCAATGGATAAGGGAATACCTGACAGGGAGGCAGCAAACGAGTCATGGTAATGAAGAGGTATCACAGTAGGCGCCTGTTATGAGCGGGGTCTCACAGGGGTCAGTTCTAGGACCATGCTATTTTTGATATATGTGAACGAAAATGATGGAAGGAAATAGACCCTGAAGTGTCCCTGTCGCAGATGACGCGAAGGGTTAATGAGAAATAAAGTGGGACAAAGATAAAGGCAGGACTGCCAAGAGACCTACCTGACATGTGGTCGTAACGGGCCTTCTGAATTCAATCTGGCCAAATGCAAGTCATGAAGATTGGGGAGGGGCAAAGAAGACCGCAGACAGATATGGGCCCTAGGGGACAAAGACTACAGACCTCACCCCAGGGAGAAAAGAACCTTGGGGGACATAACACCGAGCACATCACCGGAGGCACACATCAACCAAATAACCGCAGCAGCATACGGGGGCCTGGCAAACCTGAGGAATAGCATTCCGATACCTTTAAAAAGAATCGTTTAAGACACTGTACACTGTGTATGTTAGGGCCCATACTGGAGTATGCAGCACCAGTCTGGAACCCACACCTGGTCAAGCACGTCAAGAAGTTAGAGAAAGACAAAGGTTTGCAACAAGGCTAGTCCCAGAGCTCAAGGGAATGTCGTACGAGGAAAGGTTAAGGGAAATCGGACTGACGACACTGGAGGACAGAAGGGTCAGGGGAGACATGATAACGACATACAAGATACTGCGGGGAATAGACAAGGTGGACAGAGATAGGGTGTTCCAGAGAGGGCACACAGAAACAAAGGGGTCACAACTGGAAGCTGAAGACTCAGACGAGTCACAGGGACGTTAGGAAGTTTTTTCTTTAGTCATAGAGTTGTCAGCAAGTGGAATAGCCTAGCAAGTGAAGTAGTGGAGGCAGGAACCATACATAGTTTTTTAAAAAGAGGTATGACAAAGCTCAGGAAGCAGAGAAGAGAGGATCCAGTACGATCGTGAAGAGGGGGGGCCAGGACTGAGTCTCGACCCCTGCAACCACAATTAGTGAGTACACACACAAAACACACACACACACACCAAAACAAAACACACACACCACACCCACACACCCCAACAAACACATACAAACACACAACACTACCACAATGCACACACACACACACACATAACACACACACACAAACAAACACACATACACACATACCATACACCCCCGCGCGCACACACACGGCACACACACGCGCACACCGACACACACAGACGCACGCACACACAAAACGCACACTTCACACACAAAGGGGCCAAGTTTTAAATCGACATGTGCCTGGACACAATGGTAACAAAACCACAACATACACACCAACACACACACACACAAATAGTGAGTAAAATAGGTGAGTAACAACCACACAACAACACCACACGGAGAATGGGGGGGACAAAAACGCATACAAAATACTGAGGGGAATTTGAAAGGGTGGACAAAGACGGGATGTTCCAGAGATTGACACGTAAAAAGGGGGGACACGTTGGGAAGCGAAACACAGATGAATCACAGGGATTTGGGGAATATTTCTTACCCAGAGTATCATAAGTGGAAAGGGGGGGAAGCGTTTAGTGGAGGCAGGATCCATACATACTTTAAGCAGAGGTATATAAAGCTCACGGCTCAGGGAGAGTGACCTAGTAGCGATCAGTAAAAGGGGGGGGCCGGGAGCTGGGGCTCGACCCCCCAACCTCAACTAGGTGAGTACAAAGGTGAGTAACACAACCAACACACACACAACCACACACCACACCACACAACACAGCGTATCAGTCTCCAAAATTACAGCACTGCCTTCATTCCAAAATCAATCAAAACTTTATAAAAGTTGGGAAGTTGAGGAGAGGCCTTTAGTAAATTGTAAAAGTCATCAGAATTGCACTGGCATTCTGGCCACATGATGAAATATTCCAAAACATACAGTGGAATCCCAAGAAGTGCTATCCACAGACAGTGCTATGCCAAGACATGCAGCCAAACAGTGCTATGCCACAGAACAGTGCTATGCCCAGACAGTGCTATCCCACTCTCGTAGTATAACCTTACCGTAACCACTGTGCCAGTTGACTCCGACCAACCGTCCCGCCTAGTCACTGTCTGAATCATATTGCCTGCCTGGCAGTATTTAAAGACCCCTCACAAGTGATTATTTTCACACCCTTTTTTGTTCACTTGTTCTGCAGTGAATTGTTGCACTTGTTCTGCAGTGAATTATTTTGTTGCACTTGTTCTGCAGTGAATTATTTTGTTGCACTTGTTCTGCAGTGAATTATTTTCTTTTATTGATATTTTTATGAATTATATTTTAATTTTGTCTATGCATTCTTAGAAAATACTTACATTTCCCAGTTAACAATTTAGTAATTTTATTTTATACTTTTTACATTGATTTAAAATTTTATTAATTAATTTCTTTATTAGCAAGAGTAAAGACAGCTCATTTTGCATTTAATTCAGTCTCCAGTAATATTTTTACTTGTATATTTCAATGTAAATTTTTTTATCTTGACCAATAGTCCTTCACATTGAGTTGTCCTTCCTCTTGCAGTGTATCTTAGACATTTTTTTTTATTCCTTCTGCAGAATTAGTTGCATCTTTATTTCAATTCTAGAATTTTATATCATTTTTATACTTCATTATTTTTGCCTTATTTGTTCTCGTGTTACTTTGCCATTATGTCTCACATACCGTCAAGTGATACTTTAGTGAATGTCGACACTCAGACCTCTCAGGCTACTGTTGCCCCTGTCATCGGTCCTCACAGTTCCTTACCGACTGACAGACCGACCCAGACACCGAGATACTATAGTTATACTCGTGATTCCCTTGATGCGTTACCTTTATTCAATGGCCATGTACATAGTCTTGAAGCATGGTTTGCGGCCATTCGTTCTTGTGCTGGTGCTCTAGTTGAAGGTCCTCCTTCAGAGGAAAGTCTTATCAGACTTGCTATAAGCTCTTTATCGATCCCCTGCTGCTGTTCACGTTGTTGATCTCCTTGATATGCGAGACTTCAGGAATCTTACTAAGTGGTCACAATATGAGGAACTGATTCGTTCTTTCCTTGTCCCAGTAAAAACAGCTGATCCATATGTCGTTCTTAGGGAACTAGTGAATGCTACACCCATGAGTAATGAATCGTTGAGTGCATTTGCGTTTAGATTAGACAAACTTTTATCATCATTTATCAATGCTGTCCAATCATCATCTTTTTCCCTGAGAGGTTAAACCATTTACAGAATCGCTTGCTAAAATAGCAGCTTTTGGAGCAATTAAAGAACTAATGCCACCTGCTTCCGTGTGTGCTTATGAGGCTCATCCTCCAACTGTGACGATGGAACCACTTACAGCCTTAAATCATGTACGTTCCTTGTGCCCCCAGGTACTTTACCATGATTAAAAGTAATTTCACACATATCCTCAGTCTGCACCACCTCTGTTTGCGCCACAGAGACAAATCGTGGTCGTCAACCATCTCAGAGATCACCAAGAACCAGTGTACAGAGTCGTTATACACCTCGTAGTATTCGTAGTACATTCAGTAACCATAGTCGGCGGACTTGTTATAACTGTGGTTTCCGTGGCCATATTGCAATTAATTGTCCTGATAGTTACCCTAAGAGACGTCGTACTGATGATGAGTACCCTCCTTCCCTAACTGTACTTATCATAGAATACATGGACATGACATATCTGAGTGCAATGCTCTCTATAACCTTCAGTACTCTAGGTCTTTCCGTGGCCGTTCCAACCGCAGAACCCGTAGAGGAAACAGATATCGTGGTTCTCAAAATAACCAGAACCAGGCTCATTCTTCCAATTCTCAAACTAACCAGAACCCGGCCCTTTTCCAAAACGGGGAATT
>NC_069496.1:806608-835133 GCF_026875155.1 Cherax quadricarinatus | reverse complement strand
GTTGCTTTTCTTTTAGAGTTTGGAATGTCTTTCTTGACGGAAGGCCAAACAAAAGGACTTTTCTTAGCAATCAGTTAGGGAGCAGCTATGGAAGAAAAATTGGCAATGAAGGATCTATAAAAACCTGCTAAGCCCACAAAGGATCTTACTATCTCTTACAACATGTAAGGATGGTTCAACAAATAGACCTTTTACTTTGCAAGAATCACTGTCAACTATTACGTTATCACCATCTGGAGCACTAGGAACAACTACAGACACTCTAGTGAGAGCACTAGCCGCAACAGAGACGTCTTTCTGCAGACGGCATGTGACATCAACAAGAGATGGCATTACTAGTTGCAAGTAATTGTTTTCCGACAAGGCGTCCCCTGTGGAGAAACTACTACTCGAACTAACAGGCATTGCAGGGATAGGTTGTGCACTCAAGGCAATCTGAGTGTCCTCGGACACTTGAGGCATCGGACTATCCTGCAAGTCTGACGGTATAGGTGGAACACTGATGGGAGTGACCGAATTACCAGTGCCTGACCGCTTGGGTACGCTACTGGAGAATGCATTAGCTTGTAAGGACTTAATCCGTACATCATACTCTGCAGCAGTATAACAGATTTCTGATCCAAGCTGGTAACCCCAGAATGGAACGATCAAGTCGTCAATTTGGGCATGCCATCGATAAGGGTCGAGCACAATGCGTAAGTCTCGCATGGAAGCAAATCCCAGTAGAAGGTCACCAGGGAAAGTAATCTGGTCGACAACAAGGAAGGAAGCAGTGAAGTCTCTACCTGGATAGAAAAGGTTAGGGAGTCCGACCTCGGACACGCAGGTGAGAACCAGCTACTCCACTAAGGGAGGACACATGAGTCGGTTCTACGAGAAGGACATGTCGTAACTGCTTATCCTTAAACAAACTAGACCTAATAATATTGACTTGCGCACCAGAGTCCATGAACAAATGAACGGGCGCATTATGAACAGATGCTTGCACTACAGGGCCTATGGTTGCATTGGAAGTTATGTGCAAACAAAAAGGTGGAGTGTCATCAGAAAAGACTTGTTCCACTTCATCCCCAAATCATCTATGTCAGAGACATGTGAAGCAACATCATCAGCAGGATTGTCATTCTCGAGACTGCTTAAGGCTTCAAAGGAATTGTGAACGGGGATGGTGTACTCATTATCACCTACTGTCACCATGGGACGGTTTGACTGGGGCGCTCGAATTCCCCCGAATTGGAAGAACGAGCCTGGTTCTGGTTAGTTTGAGAATTGGAAGAATGAGCCTGGTTCTGGTTATTTTGAGAACCACGATATCTGTTTCCTCTACGGGTTCTGCGGTTGGAACGGCCACGGAAAGACCTAGAGTACTGAAGGTTATAGAGAGCATTGCACTCAGATATGTCATGTCCATGTATTCTATGATAAGTACAGTAGGGAAGAGGGTACTCATCATCAGTACGACGTCTCTTAGGGTAACTATCAGGACAATTAATTGCAATATGGCCACGGAAACCACAATTATAACAAGTCCGCCGACTATGGTTACTGAATGTACTACGAATACTACGAGGTGTATAACGACTCTGTACACTGGTTCTTGGTGATCTCTGAGATGGTTGACGACCACGATTTGTCTCTGTGGCGCAAACAAGAGGTGGTGCAGACTGAGGCATATGTGTGAAATTACTTTTAATACATGGTAAAGTACCCTGGGGGCACAAGGAACGTACATGATTTAAGGCTGTAAGTGGTTCCATCGTCACAGTTGGAGGATGAGCCTCATAAGCACACACGGAAGCAGGTGGCATTAGTTCTTTAATTGCTCCAAAAGCTGCTATTTTAGCAAGCGATTCTGTAAATGGTTTAGCCTCTTCAGGGAGAAAAGATGATGATTGGACAGCATTGATAAATGATGATAAAAGTTTGTCTAATCTAACAGCAAATGCACTCAACGATTCATTACTCATGGGTGTAGCATTCACTAGTTCCCTAAGAACGACATATGGATCAGCTGTTTTTACTGGGACAAGGAAAGAACGAATCAGTTCCTCATATTGTGACCACTTAGTAAGATTCCTGAAGTCTCGCATATCAAGGAGATCAACAACGTGAACAGCAGCAGGGGATCGATAAAGAGCTTATAGCAAGTCTGATAAGACTTTCCTCTGAAGGAGGACCTTCAACTAGAGCACCAGCACAAGAACGAATGGCCGCAAACCATGCTTCAAGACTATGTACATGGCCATTGAATAAAGGTAACGCATCAAGGGAATCACGAGTATAACTATAGTATCTCGGTGTCTGGGTCGGTCTGTCAGTCGGTAAGGAACTGTGAGACGATGACAGGGCAACTGTAGCCTGAGAGGTCTGAGTGTCGACATTCACTAAAGTATCACTTGACGGTATGTGAGACATAATGGCAAAGTAACACGAGAACAAATAAGGCAAAAATAATGAAGTATAAAAATGATATAAAATTCTAGAATTGAAATAAAGATGCAACTAATTCTGCAGAAGGAATAAAAAAAAATGTCTAAGATACACTGCAAGAGGAAGGACAACTCAATGTGAAGGACTATTGGTCAAGATAAAAAAATTTACATTGAAATATACAAGTAAAAATATTACTGGAGACTGAATTAAATGCAAAATGAGCTGTCTTTACTCTTGCTAATAAAGAAATTAATTAATAAAATTTTAAATCAATGTAAAAAGTATAAAATAAAATTACTAAATTGTTAACTGGGAAATTTAAGTATTTTCTAAGAATGCATAGACAAAATTAAAATATAATTCATAAAAATATCAATAAAAGAAAATAATTCACTGCAGAACAAGTGCAACAAAATAATTCACTGCAGAACAAGTGCAACAAAATAATTCACTGCAGAACAAGTGCAACAAAATAATTCACTGCAGAACAAGTGCAACAAAATAATTCACTGCAGAACAAGTGCAACAAAATAAGGTGTAGAAATAATCACTTGTGAGAGGGTCTTTGAATACTGCCAGGTCAGCGCAATATGAGTTCAGACAGTGACTCAGGCAGAGACGGTTGGTCGTGAGTCAACTGGCACAGTGGTTACTGGTAACTGGTTACTACTACTGAGATGTGGCATAGCACTGTCTGTGGCATAGCACTGTCTGTGGCATAGCACTGTCTGTGGCATAGCACTGTCTGTGACATAGCACTGTCTGTGGCATAGCACTGTCTGTGGCATTCCACTGTATGTTTGGAATATTTCATCAGTGTGGCCAGAATGCCAGTCCGACAGGATTCCTGATGACTTTTACAATTACTAAAGTGCCTCTCTCAACTTCCCTGAACTTTTATAAGAGTCCTTTGATGTGATTTTGGAATGAAGTGCAGTGCTGTAATTTAGTGAGACTGATAGCGCTGTGTGTGTGTGTGTGTGTGTGTGTGGTGTGTGTGTGTTGTACTCACCTAGTTGTACTCACCTAGTTGAGGTTGCGGGGGTCGAGTCCGAGCTCCTGGCCCCGCCTCTTCACTGATCGCTACTAGGTCACTCTCCCTGAGCCGTGAGCTTTATCATACCTCTGCTTAAAGCTATGTATGGATCCTGCCTCCACTACATCGCTTCCCAAACTATTCCACTTACTGACTACTCTGTGGCTGAAGAAATACTTCCTAACATCCCTGTGATTCATCTGTGTCTTCAGCTTCCAACTGTGTCCCCTTGTTACTGTGTCCAATCTCTGGAACATCCTGTCTTTGTCCACCTTGTCAATTCCTCTCAGTATTTTGTATGTCGTTATCATGTCCCCCCTATCTCTCCTGTGTGTGTGTGTGTATGTGTGTGTGTGTGTACTCACCTATTTGTACTCACCTATTTGTGTGTGTGTGTGTGTGTGTGTGTATGTGTGTGTTAGTTACCATTGTGTCCTAGGCACATGTCGATTAGACACTAGGCCTGTTGTGTGTGTGAGAGTGTGCGTGTGTGTGTGTGCGTGCGTCTGTGTGTGTGCGCGTGTGCGCGTGTGTGTGCGCGTGTGTGTGCGCGCGTGTGTGTATGTGTATGTGTGTATGTGTGTATGGTGTGTGTGTGTGTATGTGTGTGTGTGTGTGTGCATGTGTGGTATGTGTGTGGTGTGTTTGTATGTGTATGTGTGTGTGTGTGTGTGTGTGTGTGTGTGTGTGTGTGTGTGTGTGTGTGTGTGTGTGTGTGTGTGTGTGTGTGTGTGTGTGTGTGTGTACTCACCTAATTGTGGTTGCAGGGGTCGAGACTCAGCTCCTGGCCCCGCCTCTTCACTGATCGCTACTGGATCCTCTCTCTCTCTGCTTCCTGAGCTTTGTCATACCTCTTCTTAAAACTATGTATGGTTCCTGCCTCCACTACTTCACTTGCTAGGCTATTCCACTTGCTGACAACTCTATGACTGAAGAAATACTTCCTAACGTCCCTGTGACTCGTCTGAGTCTTCAGCTTCCAGTTGTGACCCCTTGTTTCTGTGTGCCCTCTCTGGAACATCCTATCTCTGTCCACCTTGTCTATTCCCCGCAGTATCTTGTATGTCGTTATCATGTCTCCCCTGACCCTTCTGTCCTCCAGTGTCGTCAGTCCGATTTCCCTTAACCTTTCCTCGTACGACATTCCCTTGAGCTCTGGGACTAGCCTTGTTGCAAACCTTTGTACTTTCTCTAACTTCTTGACGTGCTTGACCAGGTGTGGGTTCCAGACTGGTGCTGCATACTCCAGTATGGGCCTAACATACACAGTGTACAGTGTCTTAAACGATTCCTTATTAAGGTATCGGAATGCTATTCTCAGGTTTGCCAGGCGCCCGTATGCTGCAGCAGTTATTTGGTTGATGTGTGCCTCCGGTGATGTGCTCGGTGTTATAGTCACCCCAAGGTCTTTCTCCCTGAGTGAGGTCTGTAGTCTTTGTCCACCTAGCCTATACTCTGTCTGCGGTCTTCTTTGCCCCTCCCCAATCTTCATGACTTTGCATTTGGCAGGATTGAATTCGAGAAGCCAGTTACTGGACCACATGTCCAGCCTGTCAGGTCTCTTTGCAGTCCTGCCTCATCCTCGTCCGACTTAATTCTTCTCATTAACTTCGCGTCATCTGCGAACAGGGACACTTCAGGGTCTATTCCTTCCATCATGTCGTTCACATATATCAAAAATAGCACTGGTCCTAGAACTGACCCCTGTGAGACCCCGCTCATAACAGGCGCCTACTGTGATACCTCTTCATGTACCATGACTCGTTGCTGCCTCCCTGTCAGGTATTCCCTTATCCATTGCAGTGCCCTCCCTTTTACATGCGCCTGATCCTCCAGCTTCTGCACTAATCTCTTGTGGGGAACTGTGTCAAAGGCCTTCCTGCAGTCTAGGAAAACGCAATCTACCCACCCCTCTCTCTCGTGTCTTACTTCTGTTACCTTGTCATAAAACTCCAGGAGGTTTGTGATACAAGATTTGCCTTCCATGAACCCATGCTGGTTTTCATTTATAATCTTGTTCCTTTCCAGGTGTTCGACCACTCTCCTCCTGATAATCTTCTCCATGACTTTGCACACAATACATGTCAGAGACACAGGTCTGTAGTTTAGTGCCTCGTTTCTGTTTCCTTTCTTAAATATGGGGACTACATCAGCTGTCTTCCATTTCTCAGGTAGTTGCCCAGTTTCAAGGGATGTGTTGAAGATTGTGGTTAGAGGCATGCACAGCATCTCTGCTCCTTCTCTAAGGACCCATGGGGAGATGTTGTCCGGTCCCATCGCCTTTGAGGTGTCAAGGTCACTTAAGAGCTTCTTCACCTCCTCTCAGTTGTTCGTATGTCATCCAACACTTGTTGGTATATTCCCTCTTGATGTTCCCTTCTGTGCTGTCTTCCCACAGCCCTTCCTGTCTCTACTGTAAAAACTTCCTTAAATCTCCTGTTCAGCTCCTCACATACCTCCTGATCATTTCTTGTGAGTTCTCCACCTTCTGTCCTTAAGCTGATCACCTGGTCTTTGACTGTTATCTTCCTCCTGATGTGGCTATACAACAGTTTCGGGTCAGTCTTGATTCTCGATGTTATGTCATTTTCATACTGTCGCTGGGCCTCCCTCCTTACCTGTGCATACTCATTCCTGGCTCTGCGACTGATCTCCCTATTTTCGTGTGTTCTCTGCCTTCTGTACTTTTTCCATTCTCTATTGCACTTTGTTTTTGCCTCCTTACACCGTCGGGTAAACCAGGGGCTCGTTCTGGTCTTCCCGTTGTTACTGTTGCCCTTGGGAATAAACCTTTCCACTGCCTCCTTGCATTTTGTTGTTACATATTCCATCATTTCATTTACTGGCTTTCCTGCCAGTTCTCTGTCCCACTGGACCTCCCGCAGGAAGTTCTTCAACCCTATGTAGTCCCCTCTTTTATAGTCAGGCTTTTCCCATTCAACTCCTGTTATTCTCTCCACTTGCAGCTCTACTATGTATTCAAAGCACAGAACCACGTGGTCGCTAGCTCCTAGGGGACTCTCATACTTGATGTCCTCAATGTCTGAGCTGCCCAGGGTGAACACAAGGTCCAATCTTGCTGGTTCATCCTCCCCTCTCACTTTGGTAGTGTCCTTAACATGTTGGTGCATGAGGTTTTCCAGCACCATGTCCAACATCCTGGCTCTCCATGTTTCGGGACCCCATGTGGCTCCAGGTTTTCCCAGTCAATCTCCCTGTGGTTGAAATCCCCCATAACCAGCAACTTTGCTCTGCTGGAGTGAGCTCTTCTTGCCACCTCAGCAAGTGTGTCCACCATTGCTCTGTTGCTCTCTTCATATTCCTCTCTTGGCCTCCTGCAGTTCTGTGGTGGATTATACATCACTGCAATGACCACTTTGTGTTCCCCAGACTGAAGTGTAGCTGCTATGTAGTCTCTTTCTCCCGTCTCATCTATGCCTTCCTGCCCCTTCTATCTTTCCTCATGATCTGGTATCCTGGTGGGAAGATTGCATCTGTTATTGTCTCCGTGAGTTTTGTTTCTGTAACTGCTATGATGTCTGGGGACTTCTCATTGATTCTTTCTTGCCATTCCTCATGTTTATTCGTTAATCCATCTGCATTTGTGTACCAAACCTTCAACTTCTGTTCTAATACTGTAACTGTGGTGCGGGGGGGGTGGAAACAGAGGGATCGGTGTATGATGGTTGGTTTGGATTGTTCAGTTGCCTTGGGGGTGTCGTGGCTGGAGTCCTTCTGCAGGTGTTTCTGGGGGGTGTGCTTGTCCTTCCATGTGTGTGTGCTACAGAATCTGGTGCTCTTATAAATCCATATCTTCTTCTCTTCTTCTTCCTCCTCGTCCTCTTTCTCTATTTCTCTCCCTTTCTTCCTCTCTTCCTTTCTTTCTCAATTTTCTTCTCCCTCCATTCTTCTCCACTTCCTTCTATCCTTCTGTCTACCTTTCTTCCACCTCTTCCTCTTTGCTTCCCCTCCACTCTTTCTCTCCTTCCTACCCTTCATTTTCTCTTCATTCCCCTTCTTCTCGTCCTTCCTTTCGTTTCTTCCCGTCCTCTTCTTTCCCCTTCATTCTCTCTTCATTCTCTTTTGTTCCTTTTCTTTATCATTCTTTCCTCTTTCCCTTTCCTCTCGTCTTTCTCCCCTCTTTATTCTTCTCTTATCATTCTCATTTTCCATTCTCATTCTTTTACTGTTTATATTCTCGTTTTCCTGTTCTCTCAATTCCCCTATTCCTCTTTCTCCTATCTGTATTCCCCCTCCTCCTCCTCCTCCTCCTCCTCCTCCTCCTCCTCCTCCTCCTCCTCCTCGTCTTCCTCTTCCTTCTACTCTCCCTCCCTATGTCTCCTTTATCCTACCACTTCCTTCCTTCTTCCCTATTCTCTCAGTTCCTCTCTTCCTCCCTCCATCAGTGTCTCTATCTTCTCTCACCTACAGCGGACGGGAAAAGGAACCAGAAGAGAAAACAATGTGGAGGGTAGGGAAGGCCAATAAACGTAAGGAAATGAAAAAAATGGAAGGGAAAGGGAGATGAATGGAAGATTAGCATGAGAAAAGGGGATGCAGTGAAACTGAATTAGCGAGATGTATGTGAGGGACGGGAGAGGGGAGGACCAGACGTACCTGTGACTGGTTGTCAGAGTTCTGCTTCCATTCTGTTTTGTCCACGCTGTTGCTGCCCACAGCGTGCAGGCAATTACAACCTGCGCGATCCTAAAGACTGATAACGTTTATTATTATTATTATTATTATTATTATTATTATTATTATTATTATTATTATTATTATTATTATTATTATTATTATTATTATTATTATTATTCCAGTTGCAGAGTGATTATATTCAAGCGTTCTCCTAACTGGAGGATCCTTGGTTTGAATCAGTGTTGTCTTGGGATGTAGAGATAATAATAATAATAATAATAATAATATAATAATAATAATAATAATAATAATAATAATAATAATAATAATAATAATAATATAATATAATTATTATTATTATATTTCTACAAGTACTTGTACAAGGTATACAGGCCTAGCTGACATCAGTGACGTTATGTTATGAAGTTATGATGTTATGTTGAGTGTGTCGTGGCTTTCAGATAAGCTGACAGTCTGTTTTCTCAGCCATCCTTTAAGGGAAATCAACCTGACGACACTGGAGGACATGATAACGACATACAAAATACTGAGAGGAATTGACAAGGTGGACAAAGACAGGATGTTCCAGAGATTGGACACAGTAACAAGGGGACACAGTTGGAAGTTGAAGACACAGATGAATCACAGGGATGTTAGGAAGTATTTCTTCAGCCACAGAGTAGTCAGTAAGTGGAATAGTTTGGGAAGCGATGTAGTGGAGGCAGGATCCATACATAGCTTTAAGCAGAGGTATGATAAAGCTCACGGCTCAGGGAGAGTGACCTAGTAGCGATCAGTGAAGAGGCGGGGCCAGGAGCTTGGACTCGACCCCTGTAACCTCAACTAGGTGGGTACACACACACACACACACACACACACACACCGGACATCACCGGACATCATAGCTCTCACAGAAACCAAGCTTACAGGTATGATAACAGATGCCATCTTTCCAACTGGATGCCAGATATTGAGGAAAGACAGAAGGAACAGGGGGGGGGGGTGGAGGAGTGGCATTGCTGATCAAAAACCGATGGAATTTTGATGAGCTGGAGAGAGGAGACAGCGGAGAAGAAAGTGATTACATAGCGGGAACGCTTCACGCTGGAGGTCCCAAGGTGGTAATAGCAGTGATGTATAACCCACCACAGAACAGCAGGAGACCAAGGCAAGAGTACGACAAGAGCAATAGAGTGATGGATGACACACTGGCTGCAGTGGCCAGAAGAGCTCATGCATGCAGGGCAAAGCTCCTGATCATGGGCGACTTTAACCACAAGGAGATCGATTGGGAGAACTTGGAGCAGCATGGGGGCCAAGCTACATGGAGGGGTAAGATGATGGAGGTGGTACTGGAAAACTTCATGTACCAACATGTAAGGGACACTACAAGAGAGAGAGGAGAGGATGAACCAGCAAGGCTGGACTTAGTATTCACCTTGAGTAGTGCAGATATCGAGGACATCACATATGAAAGACCCCTTGGGGCCAGCGATCATGTGGTTTTAAGCTTCGAATACACAGTAGAGCTACAAGTGGAGGGAGAAGCAGGAAGGCCAGGACAAATGAAGCCAAACTACAAGAAAGGGGACTACACAGGAATGAGGAACTTCCTGAACGGGGTTCAGTGGGACAGAGAACTGGCAGGGAAGCCAGTTAATCAGATGATGGAATATGTAGCAACAATATGCAAGGAGGCTGAGGAGAGGTTTGTACCCAAGGGTAACAGGAATAATGAAAAAGCCAGGATGAGCCCATGGTTCACCCAAAGGTGCAGGGAGGCAAAAACCAAGTGTGCTAGGGAATGGAAGAAATATAGAAGGCAAAGGACCCAGGAGAATAAGGAGAGCAGTCGTAGAGCCAGAAACGAATATGCACAGATAAGGAGGGAGGCCCAAAGACAATATGAAAACTACATAGCAGCAAAAGCCAAATCTGACCCGAAACTGTTATACAGCCACATAAGGAGGAAAACAACAGTCAAGGACCAGGTAATCAGGCTAAGGAAGGAAGGAGGAGAGACAACAAGAAATGACCATGAAGTATGTGAGGAACTCAACAAGAGATTCAAAGAAGTGTTCACAGAGGAGACAGAAGGGGCTCCAGAAAGACGGAGAGGTGGGGCACACCACCAAGTGCTGGACACAGTGCACACAACCGAGGAAGAAGTGAAGAGGCTTCTGAGTGAGCTAGATACCTCAAAGGCAAGGGGGCCAGATAACATCTCCCCATGGTTCCTGAGAGAGGGGGCAGAGGCGCTATGTGTACCTCTAACAATATTCAATACATCTATCGAAACAGGGAGATTGACTGAGGCATGGAAGACAGCAAATGTAGTCCCAATCTTTAAAAAAAGGAGACAGACATGAAGCACTAAACTACAGACCAGTGTCACTGACATGTATAGTATGCAAAATCATTGATAAGATTATCAGAAGAGTGGTGGAACACCTAGAAAGGAATGATCTCATCAAGAGCAGCCAACATGGTTTCAGGGACGGAAAATCCTGTGTCACAAACCTACTTGAGTTCTATGACATAGTGACAGCAGTAAGACAAGAGAGAGAGGGGTGGGTGGATTACATATTCTTGGACTGCAAGAAGGCGTTTGACACAGTTCCACACAAGAGATTGGTGCAAAAACTGGAGGACCAAGCAGGGATAACAGGGAAGGCACTAAAATGGATCAGGGAATACTTGTCAGGAAGACAGCAGCGAGCCATGGTATGTGGCGAGGTGTCAGAGTGGACAACTGTGACTAACGGGGTCCCACATGGGTCAGTCCTAGGACCAGTGCTGTTTCTGGTATTTGTGAACGACGTGACGGAAGGAATAGACTCTGAGGTGTCCCTGTTTGCAGACGACGTGAAGTTGATGAGAAGAATTCACTCGATCGAAGACCAGGCAAAACTACAAAGGGATCTGGACAGGCTGCAGACCTGGTCCAGCAATTGGCTCCTAGAGTTCAATCCCACCAAGTGCAAAGTCATGAAGATTGGGGAAGGGCAAAGAAGACCGCAGACGGAGTACAGGCTAGGGGGCCAGAGACTACAAACCTCACTCAAGGAAAAAGATCTTGGGGTGAGTATAACACCAGGTACATCTCCTGAAGAGCACATCAACCAAATAACGGCTGCAGCATATGGGCGCCTGGCAAACCTCAGAACAGCATTCCGATATCTTAATAAGAAATCGTTCAGGACCCTATACACCATGTACGTTAGGCCCATATTGGAGAATGCGGCACCAGTTTGGAACCCACACCTAGCCAAGCACGTAAAGAAACTATTGAAAGTGCAAAGGTTTGCAACAAGACTAGTCCCAGAGCTAAGAGGTATGTCCTACGAGGAGAGGTTAAGGGAAATCAACCTGACGACACTGGAGGACAGGAGAGATAGGGGGGACATGATAACGACATACAAAATACTGAGAGGAATTGACAAGGTGGACAAAGACAGGATGTTCCAGAGATTGGACACAGTAACAAGGGGACACAGTTGGAAGTTGAAGACACAGATGAATCACAGGGATGTCAGGAAGTATTTCTTCAGCCACAGAGTAGTCAGTAAATGGAATACTTTTGGGAAGCGATGTAGTGGAGGCAGGATCCATACATAGCTTTAAGCAGAGGTATGATAAAGCTCACGGTTCAGGGAGAGTGACCTAGTATTGATCAGTGGAGAGGCGGGGCCAGGAGCTCGGACTCGACCCCTGCAACCTCAACTAGGTGAGTACACACACATACACACACACACACACACACACACACACACACACACACACAGGAGGAACTTCCTTCAAGACATTCAGTGGGAGAGGGAAATGACAGGAAAACCAGTACAAGAAATGATGGACTATGTAGCAACAAAATGCAAGGAGGCAGAGGAGAGGTTTGTTCCCAAGGGAAACAGAAATAATGGGAAGAACAGAACGAGTCCTTGGTTCACCCAAAGGTGTAGGGAGGCAAAAACTAGGTGTACTAGAGAATGGAAAAGGTACAGAAGACAGAGAACTCAGGAAAATAAAGAAATCAGCCGAAGAGCCAGAAACGAATATGCACAGATAAGAAGGGAGGCTCAGAGACAATATGAAAATGACATAGCATCAAAAGTAAAGACTGACCCGAAGCTGTTGTACAGCCACATCAGGAGGAAAACAACAGTCAAGGACCAGGTAATCAGACTGAGGAAGGGTGATGGGGAATTCACAAGAAACGACCGAGAGGTTTGTCAGGAGCTCAACACAAGATTTAAAGAGGTATTTACAGTGGAAACCAGTAGGACTCCAAGAAATCAGAACAGGGGGGCACACCAGCAAGTGCTGGATGAGGTACATATAACCAAGGAGGAGGTGAAGAAGCTGCTATGCGAACTTGACACCTCAAAGGCGGTGGGACCAGACAACATCTCTCCATGGGTCCTTAAAGAGGGAGCAGAAATATTGTGTGAGCCATTAACAAAGGTCTTCAACACATCATTTGAAACTGGGCAACTCCTGAGGTATGGAAAATGGCAAATGTAGTCCCAATTTTTAAAAAGGGAGACAGAAATGAGGCACTAAACTACAGACCTGTATCACTAACGTGTATAGTATGCAAGGTCATGGAGAAGATCATCAGGAGGAGAGTGGTGGGGCACCTGGAAAGAAACAAGTGACAACCAGCACGGTTTCAGGGAAGGAAAATCCTGTGTCACAAACCTACTAGAGTTTTATGACAAGGTGACAGAAGTAAGACAAGAGAGAAAGGGGTGGATCGACTGCATATTTTTGGACTGCAAGAAGGCCTTCGACACAGTTTCCTCACAAGAGGTTACTGCAAAAGCTAGAGGACCAGGCACACATAACAGGAAAGGCACTGCAATGGATCAGAGAATATCTGACAGGGAGGCAACAACGAGTCATGGTACGCGACGAGGTGTCAGAGTGGGCGCCTGTGACAAACGGGGTTCCACAGGGGTCAGTCCTAGGACCTGTGCTGTTCTTGGTATATGGGAACGACATAACGGAAGGGATAGACTCAGAAGTGTCCTTGTTTGCAGATGATGTGAAGTTAATGAGAAGAATCAAATCGGACGAGGATCAGGCAGGACTACAAAGAGACCTGGACAGGCTACAAGCCTGGTCTAGCAACTGGCTCCTTGAATTTAACCCTGCCAAATGCAAAGTCATAAAGATTGGGGAAGGGCAAAGAAGACCGCCGACACAATATAGTTTAGTTTGGCCAAAGACTGCAAACCTCACTCAAGGAAAAAGATCTGGGGGTAAGTATAACACCGAGCATATCTCCTGAGGCGCACATCAATCAGATAACTGCTGCAGCATACGGGCCCCTGGCAAACCTACGGATAGCGTTCCGATACCTCAGTAAGGATTCGTTTAAGACTCTGTATACCATCTACGTCAGCCATACTGGAGTATGCAGCACCAGTATGGAATCCACACTAGTCAAGCACGTCAAGAAATTAGAGAAAGTGCAAAGGTTTGCAACAAGACTAGTCCCAGAGCTACGGGGATTGTCCTATGAAGAAAGGTTGAGGGAAATGGGCCCCTGACGACAATGGAGGCCAGGAGGGTCAGGGGAGACATGATAACGACATATAAAATACTGTGCGGAATAGACGAGGTGGACAAAGACGGGAAGTTCCAGAGATGGGACACAGACACAAGAGGTCACAATTGGAAGTTGAATACTCAGATGAATCAAAGGGATGTTAAGAAGTATTTCTTCAGTCATAGTAGCGGGCCAGGAGCTGTGACTCGACCCCTGCAACCACAAATAGGTGAATACAAATAGGTGAATACACACACACACACACTATATTATATATATATATATATATTTTATATATATATATATATATATATATATATATATATATATATATTATATACTTTTTTATATTTGTGAAAATTCCATTTGTGACTGATTAATCTGATTAGATTCTCATTGTTCCCGAGGATCAAATCCAGAGTGTATGAGGTAGCCTGCTGACTCATCGTGAACTTATCTCACTGATTTGTAAAGTTGATATAAAGAGGAGGAAGATGAGAGAGAGGTTGAAGAAAAGAGAAAGAAAAGGAGAAGAGGCACCTATAAAGGAAGGGATGAGGAACAAGGCGCTAGATAAAAAAGGGTGGATGACCAACAGAGAAGGGAAGGAAGTAAGGAGAGAAGGGCAGATGAGAGTTAGTTTAATAGTTAGTTTAATTTATGTTTATTTATGCACCCCATACCCACCCTGTGGGCGGTAGTCAAAAGATTACAGAGGTACATAATTGATCCAGGGACTGGACTCCAAAGTTTTGATAGCTGAGCAAGTTACAGAGGTAATGAATTCACAATTTACAAAGGTAATGAACTCACAATTTACAAAGGTAATGAACTCCAGGTAGGTCTAGTCACAATCATGACAAGTTACAAAGGTATTTACAGATTACAGAGGTACACAATGGGTCCAGGGACCGGCTCCAAAGTTTTGATGGCTGAGCTAGGTACAAGGTAATGAACTCACAAGTTACAAAGGTAATGAACTCACAAGTTACAAAGGTAATGAATACTGTAAGAATGGTTACTTACGTGTATACATGGTTGCAATCATGAACAAATTTTAGAGTAATGAGCAATTCACACTTCACACCCGGTCACAATGTAGTGAGTTATTGGTGCAAATGTTGATTGCTGAGTCTCTCTCTCTCTCACACACACACACACACACATACAAATTCATACACACACACACACATAAACACACACACACACACACACACACACACACACCACACCACACACACACACACACACACACACACACACACACACCACACACACACACAACACACAAACTCATACACACCACGCACACACACTCATACACACACACACACACACTCATACACACACACACACTCATACCACACACACACACACACACCCCACACACACACACACACCACACACACACACACACACACAACACACACTCACACACTCACACACATCACACAAACACACACAACACACACCCCACACACACACACACACACACACACACACACACACACACACACACACAACACACACACACACACACACACTTTGCACATATGTGGTAATGCTTTATTTACAGCTAGCAAAGTCGGGTATTTTTCCAGAATGGTCTGTAATATACCACTGTGGATAAAATACTAAGCCATTTCTTGAACACTTCTGAGTGAGTTGTTTCTAAATTCATTAATTTTATAGCACTCCAGTACATAATGACGCAAGGTGTGACAATAATCCATCTGGCAAAGTTTACATTTCGTTTGGTCTACATCTGGTGGTGGTGATTTAACCTGCCAAAGATACTTGTAACCCAGCCGGAGGCGGGCGGTAGTGACATCCAAGAGTCTGCTTATTTTGTTGGATGCACCATAGACATGTGGCTCCTCCTGCATGATAGGATGATGATAGATGTACTCACTGGTGTCAATCTCCCTGAGCCTTAAGTCCATAAAATTCAGCTGAAGTTCTTTTCGTATTATTATTCTCAAACTACTACCTGACAAGCCAAGATTGTAATCTACTCCCTCTTTGAAAGCATACATCTTAGCCAATTTATCAGTTCTATCATGCATCTGAAGACCAATGTGAGATGGAATCCACAGCATGTGCACTCTGACTCCACTGTCCACAATCCTACCATACCTGTGTCTGGCTTCTGACACAAGCATGCCACAATTTATGCTTAATGAGTTGAGAGCATTTATGGATGACAGAGAATCAGTTAAAATTTTAAACTGTCAATCTTTGATACATAGATGCATTTCAGTGCAAGGAGTATGGCAAACAGTTCTGTCTGAAGGGTAGAGGCCCAATTATTGATGCGTGCTCCCAATTTCTTTAAGAGAGCTATCACTCTGTACGACAACAGCAGCACTACCAGCTGCACCAGTGGATTGGTGAACAGAACCATCAACGTAAATAATTTGCGAGAGTGTGTGCTGTGTGACTAAGTTATCAATACAGCTTAAGCCTCATGTTTGGCTTCAAGGCGAAGTTTTGGTTGTGATTTAAGAAGTAGTTTGGGGGGAAATGGAGGAATGGTAGTTTGGAATGGGGTAATATTCCATGGAGCGGAGAAAGTGCCGCTGTTGCCTTACTTGACATAGATCATGTATCTGATTCATGCGGAGGTCGGTTCCAGTCTTTTCGATCCATCTGGAGGAGTGTTCACCAGTGCTGAGGAAAGTTTGGAGGGCTTCTCTGCAGGGGTTTGAATGAGCTTGCCTGAGCATATTAACCCCAATTAGGATATTTCTTTCAGTAACACGATCTCTGATGCTTGGAATATCAAGTTCTTTTTGCATATTTAAAATTTTGGCAGTACGAGGGCATCCTAGGATGATCCTCATTGCTTCGTTCTGCAGTTTTCCCAGCCCTCCAAGCTTCCAGTCAGACACAAGAGCAAGTAGTGGCGCAGCATAATCAACCAATGATCTAATATAAGCAAGATACATCATTTTCACAATTTTAACATTAGCACCATACCTGGGGTGAAGCCCTGCCACAACTCTAAGTGCTCTTAGTCGTTCTTTGTATTGGCGACAAAGTCTTGTTACAACAGGTCCAAGTAGAGGAACCTCAAAGCCTAGATACCTGTATCTGCTTACATATTCTCGAAGAGACCCATCATGCAATTGGATCTGACGAACTGTGCCTCTCTGTCGAGGAGGACGCCTATTGAGTATCTTTGTTTTATCAGTAGAGATTATCAACCCCAGGTCCTGACACGAGGCTAGTACATGATTAAGAATGTTTTGGGTGTTGGAGAATCCGGTGGTGTGAATCATTATATCATCAGCAAAACTAATCACATAATTATGGGGCTGACTAGGCATAGCATTAAGTAATGCATTAATTAGAATATTGAACAGTGTGGGACTGAGCACACCTCCCTGTGGGGTTCCTAATTCAAAGTCTTTAGTTACACTCTTCAGGTCACTTGTTCTATCTAGGCTGGAATATTGCTGCACACTAACAGCACCTTTCAAGGCAGGTGAAATTGCCGACCTAGAAAATGTACAGAGAACTTTCACGGCGCGCATAACGGAGATAAAACACCTCAATTATTGGGAGCGTTTGAGGTTCCTAAACCTGTATTCCCTGGAACGCAGGAGGGAGAGATACATGATTATATACACCTGGAAAATCCTAGAGGGACTAGTACCGAACTTGCACACGAGAATCACTCACTACGAAAGCAAAAGACTTGGCAGACGATGCACCATCCCCCCAATGAAAAGCAGGGGTGTCACTAGCACGTTAAGAGACCATACAATAAGTGTCAGGGGCCCGAGACTGTTCAACTGCCTCCCAGCACACATAAGGGGGATTACCAACAGACCCCTGGCAGTCTTCAAGCTGGCACTGGACAAGCACCTAAAGTCAGTTCCGGATCAGATGGGCTGTGGCTCGTACGTTGGTTTGCGTGCAGCCAGCAGCAACAGCCTGGTTGATCAGGCTCTGATCCACCAGGAGGCCTGGTCACAGACCGGGCCGCGGGGGCGCTGACCCCCGGAACTCTCTCCAGGTAAACTCCAGGTAAACACTTCTATGTCCCTGGAACAACACAGACGATTTTCTGTTGGACAGGTAGCCTTTAATCCAGTGGAGAAGCCCTCCTCCAACATCCATTCTGGCAAGTTCACTAATTATTACATGTCGGTTGGCTACATCGAAAGCGGATTTAAGGTCAAGGAAGGTAGTGTAGGAGCTGTCAGTGTGCAGGGTGAGAAAGGTGGCTATGCAATGATGCACGCTCCTTCCATGCATGAAACCATGTAACCGGGGAGACAAAAATTTTTTGATTCTGTACATGAGAGGATTAAGAATCATTCTCTCAAATGTTTTACACAAGCAGCTAGTAAGAGATTTTGGGGCGAAATGCATTTTGTTGATTGGGCTTAGGAATTGGAATGATGAGGCTGTTGGTCCAAGATTGAGGGAGCTCCCAGTTACATAGCTCATGTTATATAATTCAAGTAATGGATTACCGGGTACTCGACACAGCAATCTGAGTATGTTGTAAGTAATACCATCCTCACCAGGCGACATGGAGTTGCCCATAGTTAGCGCTGCATCAAGTTCATAATTATTGAAAGGAATGTTGCAATCATCTGCCTTACTGAGCATAAAGCAAACAAGTCTCTCCCTTGCATCATATTATCATTTAATTTTGCCTGTGTGGTACTGGGAAGATTGTCATAGCTAGATGTAGCAGCCCAAGCACTGACTAACTCATTCGCCCTATGCAAGGGATGAGGGTGCGCGATCTGCCCAGTTCGTTTACCCTTAATTCTATTTATGTCCCTCCATGCCCGGCTAAGTGGGGTGTGAGCATTAAGACCGTTGACAAATTTTTCCCAGTCGGTTTGCCGCAGCTCTGTCATACGCTCTCTGGCAGCAGCAAGGGCAGTTTGGAAAAGCCTCAGCATTCCAGGGGTACGATGTTTTCTATAGGCTAGGCCTAGTCTGCGAGCAGTACGTTTCAGTGTACGAAGTTTAGAATCATTGTAATAAGTATGGTTTTTGAAGGAGGTATGATTATTACGGAAGTTTGTTGGGTTTAGAGTACCAAGAGGTTGCAGTGGCGGCTCTAAGTAGTTCTGAATACTGCTCACAAGATCATTGTTAAAGGTCTCTACAGAGGAACACTCATAGGAATTATACCAGTCAGTCACATGTGCAACAAAGTCATCATGCTGATCTGTGGGAACATTAAAACGTTTCTGTTTGAATATCCCACCAGGAAGGATAGTATTTTCCAATATCTAGAGAGGTTAGCCTAGGAAATGATCAGACGCTATATCTGTTACAATGGAAGACTCACAGCTGGCAGAAGTAATGTTGAAGCCCAGGCACAGATCAAGGACGCCTCCATAGATATGTGTGGGTTCTAGGTCACCTACAATTTGGACATTATCATGACTGTTTAAGAGTGACACGTTGATTGCCATTACGATTACCAAACTGTGAGTTTCCAATGCTTTTGTGTCTCGCATTGTAATCGCCAATAATAAGAGTAGGCTCAGAATGAGCACAAGTTGGGAGCTCCAAGTAATTAAATTTTATCAGCAGGAGCATACAAGTTAAATATGTTGAGAGCAGAGTTCCCTATATAAATCCTAACACCGTGATATTGTAGCCCCTCTGTTTTCTTATGTGCAAGAAGTTGATGGGGAAGTGATTTTTTAATATATAGAACACAAGAGTTAGTAGATTTGAGGTTATATGCAACAAATGATGGTAATTTAGGGGGTTGGGATTTTTCAGGGACTCTGCACTCTTGTAGACACACAACATCAATGGGTTCAGTGGTTACTTTATGATGAAGTTCAGGAAGCCTTTTTCTAAGTGATGCAATATTCCAGCTTAATATAGAAAGTTTATACGAGTTTTGATCCATTATAGTAGTCCTGGGATCATCTTGAGTTTCTCAGCATAATGAAAAAAATTTTCATATAAATAGCAGACCTTATCAATGTCAACAGTGCTACCCTTGTCCATGAGTTTTGTAAGTGCACCTCACACATAAACAGCATGACGCTGTTTATGTGTGAATGTATGATAGGTGACACCACCACCACTTCACATTCCCTCCTCCACTAACATTACACGCAACACTACAACTGTCATCACCAGCGCCACTACCAACATTATGTTCATTACATTTGTCAACAGTATGTGTTTCAACATTAATGTCTATGTGACTAACCTCATCACACTCTGCACCACCACTTATATTACGCTCATCACTATTACTAACATTATAGACAACACCCGCTTCATCACACTCTTCACCACCACTTAAATTATGCTCATCACTATTACTAACATTATAGACACCACCGCTCTCATCACACTCTTCACCACCACTTAAATTATGCTCATCACTATTACTAACATTATAGACACCACCCGCTCTCATCACACTCTTCACCACCACTTAAATTATGCTCATCACTATTACTAACATTATAGACACCATTGCCCTCATCACACTCTTCACCACCACTTATATTACGGTCATCACTATTACTAACATCATTGACACCATAGCCTTCGTTATGATGCTCACTACAGTTATCAACACAAGTATTATATTCGTCATTACTGTAATTAAGAACACCACCACCACCTTGTTCAGCAGCCTTACACTTGCTTTCACAAATTGTGACAATCTTGTTATTGGTACACTCTACACATCTTTCCTTGTGTTGTTCAAGTTGTTGTTTCAGGAGAAATTGTTGTGTTTCCAGTATTTTTATGCACGACATCTGGTTGTATACCACAGGAGCAAGACTTGGAACATCTGGAGACGTGAAGTCCCGGTCAGCTGAGCTATTTGGCTGACTGTCAGCTGACTCAGCTAGGCTGGTATTGACAGCCGACGTGATGGAGGTCTGTTGACCTGCTCCCCAGGTGAGGTGCTCAACCCCATTGTCTGAGGGCAGGCATGAGCCAGTATTCAGACCCGAGGCACCTGGTAGTCCGGGGGGGCCATTATGAGGGGTACAGGGTGAAGTGCGGTTGGCTGCGATGCGATCAGCCCTCACACTGCAGTCAGCATGAGCTGCTGTGACTCCTGAGGTCTTACAATTGATACATTGTTTAGCAACAGTCTGTTGCTGTTTGATCATAGCATAACACCGTTCAGAAGGATGAGCATTGGCACACAATGCACACCAGTGTGACTTAGATGGGCATTTCCTGGCAATGTGGCCCCAGCGTTGACACTTATAACATCGACGTTGAGAGGTCTGTACAATGCAATGTAATAGCGTCTGTTGAGGGCTTTCACGGGAGTGAATATACGTGGCAGAGTCCCCTGGCCAGTCCACTCAGCTAATATCAGACCGTTGGAAAGTCGACGAGGGCTTCCAACTTGCTCTGACGCCAGATATTGAGGATTCAAGTGCTTGTTGACGTTGTAGATGACAATAAGCACTTTAGGTGCCCTTGGTGGGGCAGCTCGGAGTTTGATGTTGGCATATTCGTGAGTGAGAAGTTTGTCTATAAATGCTGAATCATTAGGCACAAAGACGTAGTTATCCTCATCGCGGACAAACTTGATCGTTTTCTCATGATTGTTTACACTAGCTTCGAAAAACCAGTTAAACTTGGTCTCTTGATCAGTGTTGTTAGGGAAATCTAACCTGACAGCTTTGGGAGGGTGTGCGCCCACTGTATTGCTTTCAGCAAGCTTTCTCTGGAAGCCTCGTTCTTTTTTCCGAGCCTGTTTACTAAAATATGTTTCAAATCTGCCTTCACCATCATCTACGTCAACACCATCAGCTATACTCATAGCTGACAGGAGTTTCACACTGGCGATGGGCTAAAGGATACCGGTGAGTAGAAGGGACAAGGAAGGGATATTTACCTCGCTAGACACAGGCAATGTGGGTGTAGTGGCCTGCGGGTCGCAGTGCGATTTTCAAGGTCATTCACGGGGCCACAGTCGTCTCGAGAGTTACCAATATTGCACCACTCGTTAATTACTCCAAACCCGCAGCACTTAACACAGCTAGCACACGTGTCTGGGAATGACAGACAAATTTTCACTCTGTGGACAAATAAATCAGCACAAACTTAATATGTTTATAGATGAACCTCTGGCTTGTTACAGTTAAAAAGCTGTTTAGCCTGGATCGGTTAAACTCGCCCTTATCTCATATGTAGATAATGGCGACGAGCTAAGGGATACCGGTGAGTAGGAAAGTCGAGGAAGGGACATTCACCTCACTGGACACACGCAGTATGGGTGTAAGTGGCATGCGAGTCTTATAGTGCCATTTTCAAGGTCACCCAGCAGGCCAGACATTCCTCACTCATTTTAAGCCTACGTAGGTACTGATGGTAGCACAATTTCCTAAGTCAGTGAAATCCACTCGTGCAAATAGTTACAACAAATCTGCAGCACTTAACACAACCACTAGGATATTTGCTTGTAGCAGGCAGGTAGGCACACAGGAGACTTATTCGTAAGGTGAGTGGAGTGCGGCACAGAGGACTGACACGGGCACTCAAGCATTTATGTGGTCTGGCAAAAACCGCCTCTTGACCATAAGTAAATAGAGGCGAATGGCTGAGTTCCAAATCGAGGAAGGAGAGGAGGGAGGCGAGGTGGAGTGAAGGTAGGCCTCCTACAGCCACTTCAAATCAAGATGTTTGTGTTTCACTAGGTATATCACTAGTCACAGTTCACACATAAGAGTTCCAGCAGCAATTCAGCTGCGCTCCAACGATATTTGTTGCATGATGAGTTATCAGTCGGGTGAGATAAGCAGTTCTGATATAGAAGGCCTAGGACTTCCCTCTACACACACACGTCCTCTCCCCTCAACCACTCAGGCCTAACTGGCAGATGAGAGCGATAATAAATGACAGAGAGAGAGAGAGAGAGAGAGAGAGAGAGAGAGAGAGAGAGAGAGAAGAGAGAGAGAGAGAGAGAGAGAGAGAGAGAGAGAGAGAGAGAGAGAGAGCTTGCGCACTTGTAACTGTGTTAGTACGATAACCAAACAGCTCTGTAAGACCGAGCATGAGACAGCAGAAAGTAAATACTTGTATTATTTTCCTTTATAAAATGAGCCTGACATATGTACAGTATTTACAATATGTACAGCATGACAAGTTTACAGGCAAGAGGTAAGTCTGCTAGTGATGTTTTACGTGGCCCACACATCATTTTGGCTTCCTGCTGATTGCTCTTTAGCATAATGTTAAGTGGACGAACTCTCTCACAAATATTAGGTCACCCTGAGTCCCGCTAATCTGGGATCTGGCCACAAGACGAGAACGTGACAAGCGTGGCATCCCCAAGAGAGAAAATTAAGGAATTCTGACTCCGGTGTGGAAGCCTATCCTTTGTGTAAAGCCCATGTGGTGTGCCCCAGGGTAACCCCGAAACTTTGAAGTTAAGGAGGGTTGTCTGGAGGACCATATAAGCCCAGGGAAAACAGCTAAGAGGAGAATTCTGGGAGAACTTTGGTCTGGGGAACAGCTCTTAAGCTGGGAGCTGAGAAATCTGCCGGAAGACTCTGGAGAGAGATCTTGCTGGGAGATTGAACTGGGGAACTCTATCGGAGAACCTTAGCTGTCGCCAGTGTTACTAGAGGCTGGTTAGTTCCTAGGCGTGAGTTGCTCTAACAAATCTTATATTGTAAGTGTATATTTGATTCATCAATAACTGTGTATCCACTATCTCAATAACTTGCCTACCATCCCTATTTATCTTAATATCAAATCCCTTTCTCATTTTCCCAAATAAATTATTGTACAAATATAAACTGTATTTGAGTGGAATATATATTCACTCTCCTCATCTTTATTATCTTTCATTATTATCTTTATTTTATTGTATTATTTATTATTTTTAATGAGGTGGAGTGAGAGTGAGTAATGTTAGTGGAAGGTGGTGGTGTCACCACCTGACCTCCCATTACCAGTGATTCCCACCGCTGCTTTCATTGCCTTCACTCCTCTTACTCTCTTCATTCCCTTAATTTTTACTTATTCCCTCTCATTTATGACAATAATAGATGGGCTTCCTTGTCATACCCTATGTGGGTATGTGACATACGTCGAATAAATGTAACGTACCCTTAGCATACCAGGAGAGAGAGAAATTAATATACTCTGACATCATCTTATCCAAGAGAGGAAATGCCAGCTGCTTTCATTTACATAAATCACCAGCTTACTGCTATATCAGCCTGGAGAAAACAATGGCAGTGATTAAAATGAATGGGAAAATGCTGGAACCCAGAAAAAAGGTGGATATCTTTGGGGTGAAATTTCATTTCAAATAGACTATGAAGATCCACGTAGTAAATGTTGCCAACAAGGCGGCCACGACACTTACAGCGCTTACACGTATCTCGCATTTGCTCGATGGTAGGGGATGCGAGACTGTACGAGGCACAAGTGCGCTTACACCTTGAGTATGTTCTGCTGTCTTAGATTGCCTGGGAGGCCTCCCATCCTCCCTGTCTCATCTACGACTTCATGACAAAACTAGACGACTCATCTCTCGCCTGGACCCAGCCAGGACAAATCTGTCATTTCAGCAGAACCTTCAACAACAGAGGGATGTGGGTGGCTCTATTGTTATATACAAGGCCAGTGGAATGAAGAGTAGTGCTGTTGTTGGTGCCCCGTGGCCTGGTGGCTAAAGATCTCGCTTCGCACGGCGAGGATCCGGGTTCGTTCCCCGGCGGGGTAAAAAAATTTTAAACGTTTTTTTAAAACACCAGTTGTCTTTTCCCCCCATGAAAAAAGGGGTACCTGGGTGCTAGTCGAGGTGGGGGCCCCGACCCTGGGACAAAACTGCCTAATTTCCCCTAAAATGCTCTGAATAACAAGTGGTTTTTGTATGAAGTATAGGTACTGACCCAGCTACACCTGTGTACCTTTACAGGGTTTGTGAAAAAATTTTATTATTATTTTTTTTATTAATATAATTATTATTTTTTTTTATTATTATTATTATTATTATTTATAATCTAAAAGGGGGGTTTCGTGGTGGGGGTGGTGGGGTTTGGTGTTAGGGGGGAAAGCTGCTGTTGTTTTGTTTTTGCTCTTGTTTTCCACAGTCCTGACGCATTTGTGTAGTGGCATTTTTGGGTACTGATGTTTCTGCCAATGGGGTTAGTTTGGAGTGACGCTACTGCTGCTGTACTGCTGTATGTAGTAGTGGCATTCTGATAAATGCTCGTAGTGGTGGTGGGGTTGAGTGATAGGGGTGGTAGGGGTCGTGGTAGTTGTGGTGTGTGGGGTTTGCTCGAGATTTTTTTTGTTTCACTCGGAGTAGACCTGCGACAGTAACAGTAAAGCAGCAGTAGCAGCCCAACTTAAGATTAACACAGCGTGGCGGGCAACAGCAGCAGAACAGGACAAAATTTTAATCGGGTTTAAAGCCTTTGGATTACGGGGCCCCATTAAATACATCCGTGTCACCTCAGTCGTGTGAATAAAACAATCCCAAAATTAAGCCAAAAATTTTGGATTTCCCTACTATATTATGATATTCGTACGAGCTCATTACCTAAATTAATTTTATAATAAATGTTTTTTGGGCATTAATATAAATATTAAATTTTAAAAAATTATAAAAATTATTATAATATATTTTTATATATATATATATATATTATATATATAAATATTATTATATTTTATTATCACACGGGGCCGTTTCCCCACCAAGGCGGGGTGGCCCGAAAAAGAAAAATTTTCACCATCATTCACTCCACCCACTGTCTTTGCCAAAAGGGGTGTTTTTACACTACATTTTTTTAAACGCAACTTAACACCCCTCCTTCAGAGTGCAGGCACTGTATTTCCCATCTCCGGGACTAAGCCGGCCTCCGGTTTCCCTGAACCCCTTCATAAATTTTACTTTGCTCACACTCCAACAGCACGTAATTATTAAAAAACCATTTGCCTCCTTCACCCCTATCAAACACGCTCCGCATCCCTGCGGGGTCCAAGCCCCTCGCCCAAAACCCCTTCCCCCCTCCCTCCAACCCTTCCCAAGGCGACCCCTACCCCCCCTTTCCCTTCCCACGACGATCACTCTTGAAGTCATTCGTTTGCTCCTTTCTCTCTCTGTCCGAACCACCTCAAAACCCTTTCCTCCCCCTCGGGACAACATTTTGGTAATCCCGCCCCTCCTCCAACTTCCAAAACAATTCTCTGCTTATATTCACCCACCATTGTCCTCAGACTGAGTCCCACTGCCTCCACCCTTTTCTCCTCGCTGCAACATTCATCACCCACGCTTAACCCACATAAGGGGGGTAAACTATACTCTCATACATTCCCCTCTTTCCCCAAAAGGAAAAGTTCTTTCTCCACAGACTCCAAAGGCACCACTCACTCTTTTTCCTCACAATTTTCTATGATTCCCTCATCTTTCATGCCCCATCCGCTGACCTCCACTCCCAAATATCGAATACGTTCACCTCCCCCATACCTCTCCCTCCAAACTGATTTTCAAACTTTTATCACCTAATCTTTTTGTTTCCTCATAACCTTTCCTTTTTCCCCGTATTCACCTTTAAATTTTCTTCTTTTGCACACCCCCACCAATTTTATCCCCAAATTTTGCAATTCTTTCAAATCTCCCCCAAAAGCACAGTGTCATCAGCAAAGAGCGCTGTGACAACTCCCCTTTTTTGTGATTCTTTTTCTTTTAAATCCAGCCTCTTGCCAAGCCCCCCGCATTTACTTCCTTACAAAACCCTCTATTAATTAAACAACCCGGGACATCACACACCTTTTCTAAGGCCACTTTTACTGGGAAAAAATTTCCCTCTTTTCCCACATACTCAACTTGCCTCCTATCCTCGAAAAAATCTTCCCTGCTTTCAGTAAACCCACCCCTCACCATCATTGCAACATCTGCCAAATTGCCCCCCTATCCACCCTTCATAGCCTTTTCCAAAACCATAAATGCCACAAAAACCCCTTTTGCCTTATCTAAAAACTGTTCACTTATATGTTTCACTGAAAACACCTGGGCCACACACCCCCTACCTTTCCTAAACCCCCTGGGCATCTGTTTAACCCATTCTCCGTTTACCTTAATTCTTTCAATTTTAAAATCTACCATACACTTTTCCAGGTACACTCAACAGACATCCCCTTATTTTTTTACTCTCTTTATCCCCTTGCCCTTTTTACAAAGGAATTTGCATGCTCCTGCCAATCCCTAGGGACCTTTCCCTTCCAAAAACATTTTTTAAATAATTGCACCAACCACTCCAAAACTAATCCCCCCTGCTTTTAAAATTTTTTATCTTTATCCCATCAATCCCGGGTGCCTTTACCCCCTTTCATTTTACCCAATGCCTCAGAAAATTCCCCCACACTCACAACTGGCTCTCCCACTCCTACAAGATGTTTTTCCTCCTTGCCCTTACACGAAATACGCTTCCCTTCTTTTCAACATTTAACAATTCCTCAAATATTTCCCCCCACTTCCCAAAAACCCCAACTCTCCATTTTTAATCTCCTCTCCTTTTTTTTTAAAGACAAATCCATTTTTTCCAGGGTTTCTTAAATTGTTTAATTCACCCAAAAACTTTTTTTTTTTTCAACAAAATTTGTTGTAACATCTCACCCACTCTCTCATTGCCCCTTTTTTACATTGGGTTCACCCCCTCTCTTTCTTCTCTCTTTTTCTCCAAAACTCTTCCCTCCTTGCTCACTTCTACTTTTTTAAAAACTTTCCCCCTTTGCTCTTTTTCTCCCTTATACCCTTTTCATCATCCCTTCCACCAAACGCTCCTCTTCCCCCCTGCACCCCCTTTCCTGAACCCCAAATTCGCTGAACACCTAACCACTTTTTAAACCTACCCCTCCTCTTCGCCCCATTGCCCTTTCTCTCATTAGCCCCTCTACCTCCAAAAGCTTTTTTAAACTTTCCCTAACTGCCTCCTCTTTTTGTTTATAAACCTCACCTTCTCTTCCCTGTGCTTCTATTTTCCCTTTTATCCCTTTTACCTTTCTTCGTGTAGCTACAAAAAAGAAAAATGATCTGATATATCTGGGGCCCCTTATAAAACTGTACATCCTGAAGTCACTCAACATTTTTATCTACCAAAACAAACCCAAAAAACTACTGTCATTTTCGCCCCTCTTCCCGGTAAAACTATTTCCCTTTTTTTTTAAAATATTATTTTCCCATAACTAAACCCCCTTTTATACAAAGTTAATCAAAAAGGGTCCCCTTTTCATTTACACCCGGCACCCCAAATTTCCACCACCCCCTCTAAAAGTTTTTTCCACTTTAGCATTCAGGTCCCCCCCACAAACTCTCTACTTGGGTTTTAAAGGGGCCTTACATTCCTTAACATCTCCCCAAAAACTCTTCTCTCCTCTGCATTCCTCTCTTTTCCAGGTGCAACACGCTTTTATACCCACTTTCCGCATCCAACCTTTACTTTTAAACCACATATTCTTGAATTTACACATTATTTCTCTTTTTCTCCCCTTTCCTAACTGTCATTTAACTTACTGCTACCCCTTTCCCTTTTCTTAACTCTCTCGTACTAAGTTTAATCCCATTTATTTCCCCCCATGAAATCCCCCTACCCCCTTTACTTTGTTTTGCTAGGGGGAGGCTCCACTTCTTTTTATTCTAAAAATCACAATCATCGTTTCTTGTCATCCCCTCCTCCCGCACATTTAAAACCCAGTTTTTTTAAAAATTTTTCTTCTTTTCTTTTTTAGTAATTGTATACAGGGGGAAGGGTTATACCCATTGCTCCCCCCATTTTAGCCGCCTATACCACCATGGCTTTTGGAGGAAAAATTCTTTTCCCCCTTCCCCTGGACAATGAAAAAAATAAAAAAGAACAAGAGCTTTTAGAAAA
>NC_069496.1:790310-806108 GCF_026875155.1 Cherax quadricarinatus | reverse complement strand
AGTCGTTTCCCCCTGGGGTTAAACCCCCTTCCCAGTAACTTTGCTCTGCTCGATTTCTCTTTCTGCCCCCTCACCAGTGGCCCCATCACCCTTTGTTTTCTTCTACCCTCTCTTGGCCCCCCTGCGTTCTGGGGGGTTATCACCCCCAAATGACTACTTATTTTTTCCGGGCTAATTGTCCCTACAATGTAGTTCTTTCTCCAATCAGCCCATCCCTTCCATTTCCTAAAACCCCCAGGGTGTTTATGACATGAAACCCCTCCTCCCCTCACTCCTTCTATCTTTTCCTCAGGATCTGAATCCTTGGAAATTGTGCTGTGTGTTGCATTGTGCAGGTGTGTGCTTGTGTGTATATTTGGTGTTTTGTGTGTGTGTGGGCGTGTGTGTGCGTTTTTGGTGTGCGGTTTGTGCGTGTGTTTGGTTTGTGCGTGTGTGTGTGTGTGGTGTGTGGGTGGTGCATGTTGTGCAGTTGCAGTGAGTGGTGTGTGGCTGAGTGATTTGGGCGGTGTGCATGTGTTGTGCATGTGGGGGTTGCATGTGTGTTGCAGTGTGGGGATGTGTGTGTGCATGTGGGGTGCTGTGTGCATATGTTGCATTTTTGTCATTTTTGGTCTTGTGTCATGTTGTGCATGTGCAGGGTGTGTGTGTATATCCCAAATTGTTTGAAGGTCAAACTCAGCCCGGGCCCCCCCCTTTTCCTGAGTCACTGGGTCCTCTCTCTCCCGCCCATGACTTTATCTTACCTCATCTTAAAGCTAGAGGGTTTCCTCCCCACTACCAAACTTGCTAGGCTTTTCCCACTGCTGTGTGGTCGTGTGTGTTGTGTGTGGTGTGGTGGTGTGTGTGATGTTTCTACCTTTTTTGGGTTGCGGGGGTTCGAGTCCTACTCCTGGCCCGCCTCTCAACCCGTTGCTATGCCCTATTCTCCCCCTTCCCTGATTTTTTAAAACCCCGTCTTAAAACTGTGATGGTTTCCCCTCCCACTACGTATTTTTGGGGTATTCCCCGCCTACAACTCTTACTGAAAAATACTTTAATATCTCCTACTCTTTGGGTTTTTTCAAATTCCAATTTGGGGGCCCCTTTTTTTCGTGTCCCCTCCGGAAAATCCTGTCTTTCCACCTGTCAATTCACAATATTTTTATGTCTATCATGTCTCCCCCGCCCCCGTCCTCCATGTCTCAGGCCAATTTTCCCTTTAAACCCTTTTTTATAGGCATTTCTCTTAGCTCTGGAACTAACTTTTTCAAACCTTTGCACCCTTAATTTTGGTGTATGTTGGAACCACCTAGTTAGGTTGCAGTGGTCGAGTCCTAGCTCGTGGGATGTGTCTTTTTGCGCGGGTGTGCGTGTTGGGGGTGGGCGGGGTGGTGTGTGTGTGACCACCTTTGAGGTTGGGGGGTCGATCCCAGCTCCTGGGCCCCCCCCCCTTCATGATCGCTTTAGGTCACTCTCCCACCCCTAGCTTTATCAACCTCTGCTTAAACTATTTTGGTCCTGCCCCCAGTACACGCCTTCCCAACTATTCCACCTACGATCTCTGTGGCTGAAGAAATACTTCCTAACATCCCTGTGATTCATCTGAGTCTTCACTTCCAACTGTCCCCCTTTTTACTGTGTCAAATCTCTGGAACATCTGTCTTTGATCCACATTGTCAATTTCTCTCAGTATTTTGTATAACGTTTTTCATGTCCCCCCTATCTCAACTGTACCTCCAGTGTCGTCAGGTGATTTCCCTTAACCTCTCCTCGGTAGGAACATACTCTTAGTCTGGGACTACTCTTGTGGAAAACCTTTTGCCTTTCTCTAGTTTCTTTACTGTGCTTGGCTAGGTGTGGGTTCCATAACATAGTGTTAACCCATAGTTGTACTACATAGTGTACTTACATAGTGTACTACAGTTGTGTACTACATAGTGGTACATCAGAGTGTACTACATTACTTATCCTACATTACTGTTCTACATAGTGTACTACATAGAGTACTACATAGGTGTACTACTTTAGTGTACACCATAGTGTACTAACTAGTGTACTACAGAGTGTACTACATAGGTAGCGTACTACATAGTGTACTACATTACTGTACTACATAGTGTACTACATAGTGTACACATAGCGTATACATAGCGCCTACTACATAGGTGTACTACATACTGTACTACATAGTGTACTACATAGGTGTACACCAAGTGTACTACATAGTGTACTACATTGTGTACTACATTGTGTACTACATAGTGTACTACTTAGTGTACACCATAGTGTACTACATAGTGTACTACATAGTGTACTACTTAGTGTACTACATAGTGTATCCATAGTGTACTACTTAGTGTACTACATAGTGTATACATAGTGTATAATACTGTACTAACATAGTGTACTACATAGTGTAACCATAGTGTTACTACATCAATGTAACATTCGGGTTACTACTTAGTGTACTTCATAGTGTACTAATAGTGTACTACATAGTGTACTACATAGTGTACTACTACTGATACATAGTGCACTACGTAGTGTAAAAACGTTGTGTACTACATAGTTGTACTACACTGTGTACTACATAGTGTTCTACCTTACTGTACTACTTAGTGTACTACATAGTGTATACGTAGTGTATACTAGGTGTACTACATAGTGTACTTACTTACTGTACTTACATAGTGGTACTACCTATGTACTACATAGTGTACTACATTACTGTATCGCTAGTGTGTACTACATAGTGGCACTACATAGTGTACAACATAGTGTGCTACTTAGATGTACTACATAGTGATTACATAGTGTTACTAACACTGTAATACCATAGTGTACTTCATTAATGCACTACATAGTGTAATACATATTACTAATAGTGTACTACATACTGTAATACATACTGTTCTACATATTTTACACCATAGTGTATACATAGTGTATACATAGTGTTACTAAATAGCTGTATACAGACTGTATACATACGGTACTACATAGTGTACACCTAGTGTCTATACTGTGTACACAGTTCCCGAACTTCATGTCTGTAATACATGGTGTACTTACAATCGTAGTTCTACATAGTGTACTAATAGTGTACTACCTAGTGTACACCATAGTGTACACATACTGTATACATAGTGTACTACATACTGTACTACATTACTTGCCCTACATCGTGTACTAATAGTGTACTTCATAGTGTACTACATTAAGTGTACTACATACTGTACTACTTATTAGTACTACATGTTCGTACTACATAGTGTACTACATAGTGTACTACATAGTGTACTACCACTGTACTACATAGTGTACTACATTGTGTACACCATAGTGTACTAGATATGTACTACATATGTGTATACATTACCGTACTACATTTTACTGTTCTACATAGTGTATTACATAGTGTACACCATAGTGTACTACTACTGCACTACATTTTGTACTACAAAGTTTGTTACACCACAGAGTACTACAAACTGTACTTACATAGTGTACTACATACTGTACTTACATAGTGTACTACATAGTGTACTTTGCATACTGTACTACATAGTGTACTAATAGTGTACACCATAGTGTACTACATTCTGTACTACATATTGTACTCATAGTGTATACATAGTGTACACCATAGTGTACTACATACTGTACTAATAGTGACTACATACTGTACTGCATACTGTACTACATAGTGTACTACATGTGTACACCATGTGTACTACATAGTGTACACCTGTGTACTACATAGTGTACTACATAGTGTACACCATAGTTTATACTTTACTGTACTACATAATGTACAACCATAGTGTACTACATTCCTGTAGTTCATAGTTGCACTACATAGTGTACACAATAGTGTACTACATACTGTATACATAGTGTTACTTAAACCCAATACTGTACTACTAGTGTACTACACAGTGTACTACATAGTGTACACCATAGTGTTACTACTAGTGTACTACATAGGGTACCGCCATAGTGTACTACATTTCTGTTTACGTACTGTACTACATAGTGTACTACGTAGTGTAATAAATAGTGTACTACATAGTGTACTACATAGCGTTACTACATAGTGTACTACATTGTGTACTACATAGTGTACTACATACTGTATACATTAGTGTATATCATAGTGCACAACATAATGAGCGATACATAGTGTACTACATAGTGGCATGTAGATATTTAGCTTTCACTCGATCAAGTACATACTGTACATTCTAGTGTACTTGAGTACACCTTACATGTGCGAGTACGTGTCGACATGTGTCACTACATACTATACTACTAGTGTACTACATACTGTACTTACTTCATAGTGTAGTGTATGTCTAGTGAGTGTACACATAGTGTACACATAGTGTGCTACATAGATGTACTACATAGTAGTACTACATTATGTAGTACAGTATGTAGTACACTATGTAGTACAGTATGTGTACACTATGTGTAACAGTATGTTACTAACTGTGACGAAGTCTACATACTGTACTACATGTGTACTACATACTGTTACTAATAGTGTACTACATACTGTACTACATTACTGTACAAAATATTGTACACATAGTGTATTAACATAGTGTACAACATAGTGTGTGTCTGACACTAGATATACATAGTGTACTACATACTGTACTAACATCTGTACTACATATTGTACACCATAGTGTAACCTACATAACTTTACTACATATTGTAACCATAGTGTACTAATAGTGTATTACCTACTGTACTACATAGTGTACTTAATACTGTACTACATAGTGTACTACTACTGTACTACATACTGTACAACACGTACAGAGCCGCCACATAGTATGTTACACATTACCGCATCGCTGGTGACTGTAGCTTATACCATGTGTACTACATTGTGTACTTCATAGTGGCGATTACATTGTAGATTCTGACTATACACCATAGTGCACAATAGTGTTACTACATAGTGTACTAATTAGTGTAATACATACTGTACTACCTACGGTATAATAGTGTGGTTTAGAAAAACAGTAAGCAAACACTTGACATATTTATTAGAAAACGTTTTCGGTTGGACTTGATCACTTTCAATATAGAGGTGGCATAGGAAAGGCCATTATATATATAGGCGGAGAGTGAGGGTGACGCACGTGGACTGAGGAATGTCATAAGAACATAAGAACATAAGAATGAGAACACTGTTGAAGGCCTATGGCCATGCGAGGCAGGTCCTTATCAGAACAACTTGCCTGTGATGAAGAGGTAGACGTTGAAATATGTGACTCTGTGTTGTTGGGTGGTGGTGCTTAAGTATCATTGTATGCCAATGTTTTGAAATTGTAGTTTCCAGTGTTGCGTTCATAGTGTCGGTGAGGCGATTTGTGAGGTTCTAGGCACGTCGGCGTCTGAGGTCTGGTTCGTGAGAACGAGTTGTGCCTCATTCCAGTTCATAAAATGTCCCGTGGAGTCTTGTGGAGGACCAGGGTCCTTACATCGTTTTGAAAGAGGCATTTCGATGCTCATTCAAGGGGACGCAAGATCTCTGCTGTCCCCCTACATATTTTTTGGGGACAGAACCCACGGGGTTTGTGTGTTGCTGCTGTAAAAATTTAGAGGTGTGGGGCAGGCTTTAACTACCCCCTGTGGGTTCTGCCCAAAGAAATATGTAGGCGAGACAGGCGAGATTTGAGCCCCGCTTGAATGAGCATCGAAAATGCCTCTAACAGAGACGAGTAAGGTACCCCTGTGTTCCCAGAGACCCCACGGGACTTTTGATGATTGGGAATGAGGCACAACTCGTTTCCCCGAACAGACCAGACCCCGAGGTCCCTAGAACCCTCACTATCGCCGTCCCCGACATTAGAACGCAACACTGGAAACTAAAAAAATTTCAAAACTTTGGCCCATACATGATACTTAAGCACCACAACTCAACAAAACAGGAGCCCCATGTTTTTAAAGTCTACCTCTTCATATAGGCGAGGTTGTTTTGATAAGGACCTGCCTCGCATGGGCCCGAGACTCAACAGTGTTCCCATTTTATTTTTTTATGTTTTTTGACTTTTTAGGTCACGTGGTCACCCTCACTCTCCCCTTAATATAAAAGCCTTTCTACCTCTGTATGTTAGAAAATGATCAAGGGCCCAGGACCGAAAGTTTTCTAATAAAATGTCTAGTGTTTGCTTACGTGTCTTTTTAAACCCAAATTGTCGGTATTTATTACCAAGGTTTTACCCCACATAGTGAAAACCCTAGTGTACTACATACTGTAAATAGTGAATACATAGTGTTAACATTCTGTATACATAGTGAACTACTAGTGTACTACATGTGTCTACATAGTGTATACATATTGTCTACATAGTGTATTACATAGTGTACTACTACTGTATAAAAGGTATACATACTGTACTACATAGTGTACTAATACTGTATTCAGTGTACTAATAGTGTACTAATGTGTTGCTGCTGTACTACATACGTAACTTTTGTACGCATATGTATACATAGTGTACTAAAAGTTTACTTCATGGTACTACAAGTGTACTAACTGTATACTACTGTACTCATGTGCACACCCCAGTGTATAATAGGTACTACTAGTTTTTCTATATAGTGTATACATACTGTTTTACATTTTGTACTACATACTTTACTACATGTGTACTAAAAAGTTATTTCATAGTGTTACATGTGTATACATACTGTCTACATATGTATACATAGTGTACTACTATTGTACTATGTAGTGTAACCCTGGTATCTATGTGTACACTGTGTACTACTAGTTCTACATGTGTACTATACACTGTACTACTTTGTGTACTAATAGTGTACACATAGTTTACTACTACTTATACATAGTGTACTCATGTGTACTGCATGGTACTGCTAGTGTACTTATAGTGTACTACTAGGTACTAAAAGGTACTCTAGTGTACTACATAGTGTGCTATATAGGTACTACTACTGTACTAATGTGTCTTCTAGTGACTCTAGTTACTAATAGTGTACTACTGGGTTTTAAAATAGTGTACCAATGTGTACTACATACTGGCTACATACTGTTACATTTGTACTACATAGTTTTCTTTTCTTAGTGTACACTGTGTTAATAGTGTATACAAGATTAATTTGTTCTACATTGTACCATAGTGTGCACATATTTTACTATAGTGTACTAATACTGTCTATATGTGTTTTAATATGTATCATAGTGTACTACATGTGTACTCTGTGTATATATAGTGTACTACTACTGTATACATAGTGTACTACATAGTGTACTAAATACTTTACATAGTGTATACATAGTTTACTAAAACTGTACTACATGGTACTAATGTGTACTACATAGTGTAACACATAGTGTATACAACTGTATTAATACTGTACCAAAATATGTACACATGTGTAATGTGTAATGTGTATGTGGAGTGCGCCCTTACAGCCCTACCTATCTCTCTGTTTTAACACTGATGACTGGCCGCCCACAGTACCCATTGTGAGGGGGTCTTTGAATACTGCCAGGTCGCAAGAGTTTAGACAGTGATCAGGCAGAGCGGTTGGTCGTGGTCAATGGCACAGTGGGTTTTGGTAACTGGTTTATACGAGAGCTCGGCGCGCAAGTATGCGTCCGAATACTGGGGTTTACCCGGGAGGGGTTTTGGGGGTCCCGTCCCCCCGGCCGGTCTGTGACCCCGGGCCCCCTGGGGGATCGCGCCTGAAAACCAGGCTGTTGCTGTGGCTGCCGCAAACCAAGTACGAGCCAAAGCCCGGTGATAGGAACTGACTTTAGGGCTTGTCAGTGCCAGTTGAGACTGCAGGGGTCTGTGGGAATCCCCCCTTATGTGTGCTGGGGGGGCAGTTGAACAGTCTCGGGCCCCCACATTATTGTTGGTCTCTTAACGGCTAGTGACACCCTTTTTTCATTGGGGGGGGTGCATCGTCTGCCAAATCTTTTGCTTTCGTAAAATGGAGTGTTTTGTTGGGAAGTTCGGTACTAGTCCCCCTAGGGTTTTCCGGTGTATTTAACATGTATTCTCCCCCCTGCGTTTTAGGGAATACGGTTAGAAAACCCCAAGGCTCCAGTAATTTAGGTGTTTTATCTCGTTATGGCGCCCCTGAAAGTTTCTGACATTTTCTAGGTCGGCAATTTCACATGCCTTGAAAGGTGCTGTTAGAGTGCAGCAATATTCCAGCCTAGATAGAAACAAGTGACCTGAAGAGTGTCATCATGGGCTTGGCCCCCCTAGTTTTGAAGGTTCTCATTATCCATCCTGTCATTTTCTAGCAGATGTGATTGATACAATGTTATGGTCCTTGAAGGTGAGGATCCTCCGACATAATCACTCCAGGTCTTTGACGTTGGTGTTTCGCTCTATTTTGTGGCCAGAATTTGTTTTGTACTCTGATGAAGATTTAATTTCCTCATGTTTACCATATCTGAGTAATTGAAATTTCTCATCTTTGGGAACTTCATATTGTTTTCTGCAGCCCACTGAAAGATTTGGTTGATGTCCGCCTGGAGCCTTGCACTGTCTGCAATGGAAGACACTGTCATGCAGATTCGGGTGTCATCTGCAAAGGAAGACACGGTGCTGTGGCTGACATCCTTGTCTATGTCGGATATGAGGATGAGGAACAAGATGGGTGCTAGTACTGTGCCTTGTGGAACAGAGCTTTTCACCGTAGCTGCCTCGGACTTTACTCTGTTGACGACTACTCTCTGTGTTCTGTTAGTGAGGAAATTATAGATCCATCGACCGACTTTTCCTGTTATTCCTTTAGCGCGCAATTTTGTGCGCTATTACGCCATGGTCACACTTGTCGAAGGCTTTTGCAAAGTCTGTATATATTACATCTGCATTCTTTTTGTCTTCTAGTGCATTAGGACCTTGTCGTAGTGATCCAGTAGTTTAGACAGACAGGAGCGACCTGTTCTAAACCCATGTTGCCCTGGGTTGTGTAATGATGGGTTTCTAGATGGGGGGTGATCTTGCTTCTTGGGACCCTTAAAAGTTTTTTATGATATGGGATTTTTGTGCTTTTGGGTCTGTAGTTCTTTGCTGTTGTTTTAAACTCCCCCCCTTTGGGAGTGGGGCTATGTCTGTTTTTTTTTGTAACTGGGGGACGACCCCGTGTAGGGCTTGGGCTGATTCTTTTAAAAATGTCAAAGTACACAAAAATTTAAAAACTTTAAAAACATACATAATTTAGAACATTGGGAAAGGGAAAAGTTTAAACTTTAACTAAAAAGTAATGCAATACAAGGTATAAATCCCCACAACTTAAAACTCAACAAATGAACATCGAATTTCAACGTTGAGTTTTACAAGTGATAAAAAAAATAAAAATTTATCGATCGTTTTGTATTCTGTGATTTTGGAACTGGGGGAAGGAATATATACAAAGAAAGAGTGTTTAACAGAAAGGCAGATTCGGTGCACTCAAATTTTAGACTGTTAACTCTCGAATGCGGGGGAGAACATGAACACAAAAAAAAAATTCTTAAATACTGATAAGTTGATACTGTAATTATTCATCTTTACAGGTTATTTACATTTAACCCAACTTGTAGGGTGAGTTGACATATGCAGAATGGGTGTCATCTCTGGGAGGATCAAACTCTGTAGCATTGGCTAATCTTGCTGTATTTGAGGCAAATCTGAATTGGAAGTTACAAATGATACTTGAGGATTTTTTCAAGCCCTGTCGTGTATGTAGGGAATAACGACATTCAGGTTGATCGTCTGACTGAGTATCAGAGGAAGAGGTACAGGATCAGGAGGATTGTCAGAGTCTGTCACATTAGTCTGGGTTGGAATCATTATCATCACATACTAACTTCATATGATCTAAATGCGATTCTTTATACTGACCAGAAACTAATCTCTCTAACCTTTACTTATTACCAGTGATATGTTCAACTACTCGATAAGGACCAATAAACTTTTGATCAAGCTTTGGCATTGCAGACGTTTTGTTAAAGTTAATCAGGCATAACTTCGAACCTACTTTGATTTTGGATGGCTTTGCTCGAGTGTTTGCGACTCTTGTAAATTCAGCTGTTGATTTATGAAGTGTTTTTACGGATTCTTCTAAAAACACTTTGAGCTAGCTGGTACGAGTTGCTATGAAATCATCAGGGTTGTAATTTGGTTTCGGATTTGAATATAACAATCATAAGGCAAACGTTTATCTACACTATACAATGCATAATGTGGAGTGTCACCTATAGGAAACATTGTAAACAGAATTTATAGCACACTGCACATTCAGGTATAACTTCATCCCAAGTTTTACTGTTGGGATTGATAGTGGCTCTCAAGACATCAAGTACTTTCTTATTGGTTCGTTCCGCTAACCCATTGTGGCAGGATGATGAGGAACAATGGTGGATTTTAGAGATCTTGTACAAGGTGCACAAATTTTCAAGAATTTTTATTACAAAAATTCACCTCCATTATCTGTTACTAGGGATTAGGGGTAGTATGCCTGCAGATAATGCGTTCTTTAAACACTTTAGCTACTGTCTCGGCAGTCTTATCTGCAATAGGAACTAACTCACAATATCTGGTGAAATGGTCTACCATAACACACAGATGTTTGTTACCTTGGAGGGAACATTGGAAATTAGTTAACAAATCTAGCACAACTCTTTCCCACAGTTCGCTAGTAAGATAAGATAAGATAAGATTTCGTTCGGATTTTTAACCCCGGAGGGTTAGCCACCCAGGATAACCCAAGAAAGTCAGTGCGTCATCGAGGACTGTCTAACTTATTTCCACTGGTCAGGTGACAACTCATCCTCTACCTGAACAGGGTAAGGATAGTGAACAAGGTCAACAAGATTGGTATTTGCTCTGAGGCAAACACTGTGACCAGAAGTGTTGGCCAGGAAGAAATGGATCTTACTATCTCTTACAACATGTAAGGATGGTTCAACAAATAGACCTTTTACTTTGCAGGAATCACTGTCAACTAGGACGTTATCACCATCTGGAACACTAGGAACAACTACAGACACTCTAGTGAGAGCACTAGCCGCAACAGAGACGTCTTTCTGCAGACGGCATGTGACATCAACAAGAGATGGCATTACTAGTTTCAAGTAATCGTTTTCTGACAAGGCGTCCCCTGGAGAAACTACTACTCGAACTAGCAGTCATTGCAGGGATAGGTTGTGCACTCAAGGCAATCTGAGTGTCCTCGGACACTTGAGGCATCGGACTATCCTGCAAGTCTGAAGGTATAGGTGGAACACTGATGGGAGTGACAGAATTACCAGTGCCTGACCGCTTGGGTACGCTACTGGAGAATGCATTAGCTTGTAAGGACTTAATCCGTACATCATACTCTGCAGCAGTATAACAGATTTCTGATCCAAGCTGGTAACCCCAGAATGGAACGATCAAGTCGTCAATTTGTGCATGCCATCGATAAGGGTCGAGCACAATGCGTAAGTCTCGCATGGAAGCAAATCCCAGTAGAAGGTCACCAGGGAAAGTAATCTGGTCGACAACAAGGAAGGAAGCAGTGAAGTCTCTACCTTGGATAGAAAAGGTTAGGAAGTCCGACCTCGGACACGCAGGTGAGAACCAGCTACTCCACTAAGGGAGGACACATGAGTCGGTTCTACGAGAAGGACATGTCGTAACTTCTTATCCTTAAACAAACTAGAAATAATAATATTGACTTGCGCACCAGAGTCCATGAACAAATGAACGGGCGCATTATAAACAGATGCTTGCACTATAGGGCCTATGGTTGCATTGGAAGTTATGTGCAAACAAAAAGGTGGATTGTCATCAGAAAAGGCTTGTTCCACTTCATCCCCAAAATCATCTATGTCAGAGACATGTGAAGCAACATCATCAGCAGGATTGTCATTCTCGAGACTGCTTAAGGCTTCAAAGGAATTGTGAACGGGGATGGTGTACTCATTATCACCTACTGTCACCATGGGACGGTTTGACTGGGGCGCTCGAATTCCCCCGAATTGGAAGAACGAGCCTGGTTCTGGTTAGTTTGAGAATTGGAAGAATGAGCCTGGTTCTGGTTATTTTGAGAACCACGATATCTGTTTCCACGACAGGTTCTGCGGTTGGAACGGCCACGGAAGGACCTAGAGTACTGAAGGTTATAGAGAGCATTGCACTCAGATGTGTCATGTCCATGTATTCTATGATAAGTACAGTAGGGAAGATCTGGGTACTCATCATCAGTATGACGTCTCTTAGGGTAACTATCAGGACAATTAATTGCAATATGGCCACGGAAACCACAGTTGTAACAATTCCGCCGACTATGGTTACTGAATGTACTATGAATACTACGAGGTGTATAACGACTCTGTACACTGGGTCTTGGTGATCTCTGAGATGGTTGACGACCACGATTTCTCTCTGTGGCGCAAACAAGAGGTGGTGCAGACTGAGGCATATGTGACATTACTTTTGATACAAGGGAAAGTACCCTGGGGGCACAAGGAACGTACATGATTTAAGGCTGTAAGTGGTTCCATCGTCACAGTTGGAGGATGAGCCTCATAAGCACACACGGAAGCAGGCGGCATTAGTTCTTTGATTGCTCCAAAGGCTGCTATTTTAGCAAACGGTTCTGTGAATGGTTTAGCCTCTTCAGGGAGAAAAGCTGATGACTGGACAGCATTGATAAATGATGATAAAAGTTTGTCTAATCTAACAGCAAATGCACTCAACGATTCATTACTCATGGGTGTAGCATTCACTAGTTCCCTAAGAACGACATATGGATCAGCTGTTTTTACTGGGACAAGGAAAGAACGAATCAGTTCCTCATATTGTGACCACTTAGTAAGATTCCTGAAGTCACGCATATCAAGGAGATCAACAACGTGAACAGCAGCAGGGGATCGATAAAGAGCTTCTTTAGCAAGTCTGATAAGACTTTCCTCTGAAGGAGGACCTTCAACTAGAGCACTAGCACGAGAACGAATGGCCGCAAACCATGCTTCAAGACTATGTACATGGCCATTGAATAAAGGTAACGCATCAAGGGAATCACGAGTATAACTATAGTATCTCGGTGTCTGGGTCGGTCTGTCAGTCGCTAAGGAACTGTGAGGACTGATGACAGGAGCAACAGTAGCCTGAGAGGTCTGAGTATCGACATTCACTAAAGTATCACTTGACGGTATGTGAGACATAATGGCAAAGTAGCACGAGAACAAATAAGGCAAAAATAATGAACAATAAAAATGATATAAAATTCTAGAATTGAAATAAAAGATATACAACTAATTCTGCAGAAGTAATAAAAAAAAATGTCTAAGATACACTGCAAGAGGAAGGACAACTCAATGTGAAGGACTATTGGTCAAGAAAAAATTTACATTGAAATATACAAGTAAAAATATTACTGGAGACTGAATTAAATGCAAAATGAGCTGTCTTTACTCTTGCTAATAAAGAAATTAATTAATTAAATTTTAAATCAATGTAAAAGTATAAAATAAAATTATTAAATTGTTAACTGGGAAATTTAAGTATTTTCTAAGAATGCATAAACGAGATTAAAATATAATTCATAAAAATATTAATAAAAGAAAATAATTCACTGCAGAACAAGTGCAACAAAATAATTCACTGCAGAACAAGTGCAACAAAATAATTCACTGCAGAACAAGTGCAACAAAATAAGGTGTAGAAATAATCACTGCAGTAATAAAGTGTCACTGGGAAAACTCAGGTAAAATAATGAAATAAAATTATGAAGAAAAAACTGATTGAACACTTTAACTCTTAATTGTAAATTAGACAAAACAATTTACTCAAACAGAGTAAGGAAAACACTTTACGTTAAAAGTAATTGAAATTGCATCAAGAGTGAATTTGTTCAAAGAAATATAAAAATATGAATAAAATAAAACAAAGGAACAAAACGGGTAATGTTACACTTACAGTGGCGGGGCACACAACATTATTAGTATATTCTTACAACAAAATCTTGCTGTGACTGATATGACAAAAATTTGCTGGCAAAAATAATGGTACACAGTCTGCGAAAAAATTAGAGGAATGAGACACTGCTGGCATACGAAAAAAAAAGGACACACATAGAAATAAATGGATAATTTGGTATACTGGGGTGAATATCACTGCATGAAATACAATGACAATTACTGGAGAATACAACGCTGAAAGAATACAATAAAAAAAATGAATCACTTCACACAGAGTGACTGACTGGTACACTACACAATAATACTTACTACAGACGAGTAGCATAAAAAAAAAAACACAGATAAAAAAAAATATAAGATAAGTGAAAACACTGAAAAATATTGTAAACGAGTCAAAGAAATACTGAGTCTACACTGAAAACACAAGGTTTAGAGTACACAAGAAATTTACTATAAATGTCTCACACACGCAAATGTCTTTAAATGCTAGAAAAATGTCTCTAAAGTATCACTGAAGTCTGTAGTAGTCGGGTGATTACTGGTGATGAGGGTAGGTTGTAGGTTGTCCTGCGCGGTGATGACTGACGCCTCCTACACTCACTGTTGTCGGAAGAAATGCGCTCTCTCAGTGAACTCCCATAATTGGGTTTTATCGTTGGCACTCACCTACAATCTCTTGACCAATTATGTGAGCCAAAACAGTATTAGGACCCGGTACAAGGGTGCAAACAACCACAGGTAGATGAGGTGGGTGGCTGGTGGTGGTTGTGAAGGGAGAGTGTGGTGGGTGCTCGCTGGCGCGCAACGCCCGCCACTCTACCCACGAAGGTGGCTTGATAAGCCACTCTATGCCACAGGAATGGTGAAAACCACTCTTAGCATCCAACAGGGAGCACAAGCGATATAGACAATACTTCAGAGGAACTTGGCTTACTTCTTACTGCGTGGCTTACTTCTCTCTCTCTCAGCTGGGTTAGAAGCTGGGTTGGCTGACTGGCTTACCCCACGAGAATGGCTGGCTGGAAGACGTGTAACGATGCACAAAGCACGGAGGAGCAGTTGGATGACAGGAGACAGGCTGGATGATAGGCTGACTGGCGTTCACTTCCACAGTCTGGCTTACTGACTGGCTTAATTGAAAAATCCGGGTCAACCCCTCGGAGATTGAAGCAATTAGCACACGAACTAAGCCAGGAAGCTTGAAACGGCTGCAACAGGCTTGCAGGCTGAAGGTAGTGAGTGAGGGTAAGCGGCTGGCTGGAGGTTCACCTTTCACCCTGCCGGCTACTCACAAACAGTCTTGTAACGTCTTGAATTACCCGTAAAAACTAAATCCACGCTCCACACCGGTGCCACCATTTATCATGTGGGAGTTCGACACGTGGATTAGGTAAAGAAATACTCACGTAGGCTGGTAGTACGTATAATTACAGATAATGCGGAGTGCGCCCTTACAGTCGTACCTATCTCTCTGCTCTCTTAACACTGACTGACTGGCCGCCCACAGTACCCATATGTGAGGGGGTCTTTGAATACTGCCAGGTCAGCACATGAGTTCAGACAGTGACTCAGGCAGAGACGGTTGGTCGTGAGTCAACTGGCACAGTGGTTACTGGTAACTGGTTACTACTACTGAGACCATAGTGTACTACATAGTGTACTACATAGTGTACTACATACTGTACTACATAGTGTAATACATAGTGTACTACATAGTGCACACCATAGTGTACTACATAGTGTACTACATAGTGTACTACATAGTGTACTACATAGTGTACACTATAGTGTACTACATAGTGTACTACATTCTGTTCTACATACTGTATCATAGGGACACCATGTGTACTACATTGTGTCGACATTTC
>NC_069496.1:768228-789810 GCF_026875155.1 Cherax quadricarinatus | reverse complement strand
TAAAAAAGCAGTTACTGATAATGGCTCAAGTGGCTATATCTTCTACTATCTCCTTTATCTCTCTCCCCCCTCCCCCCCCCGTCTCTTCCATGCTTCCTTCCTCCCTAGTTTGACCACTATCCTTCCCTCCCTACCACTCTCCCTTTTCTCCTTCCCTTTAACGTTACCTGTAGTTGATTACTGGGGTCACCGTCCTCAGGGTCAGGTATTCTGGCTGGTGGCTTGATCAACAAGACTGTTGGTGTTAGCCAAACACAGTACCACAGGTCGACTCTTCCCTCCACTCATGACGCTGTGTCTTGGCAGCCTCACAAGGTTTTGATGCTAACTGTTGTTAATGTTAAATGTTCTTTTGGATATTGGTAGGCTGTAGACAGACTGAAATGCGATGACCAGGTACAAGGTGGCATAGATGGTCCAGGTACAAGTGGCATAGATGGTCCAGGTACAAGGTGGCATAGATGGTCCAGGTACAAGGTGGCATAGATGGTCAGGTACAAGGTGGCATAGATGGTCCAGGTACAAGGTGGCATAGATGGTCCAGGTACAAGGTGGCATAGATGGTCCAGGTACAAGGTGGCATAGATGGTCCAGGTACAAGGTGGCATAGATGGTCCAGGTACAGGTGGCATAGATGGTCCAGGTACAATGGTGGCATAGATGGTCCAGGTACAAGGTGGCATAGATGTCCAGGTACAAGGTGGCATAGATGGTCCAGGTACAAGGTGGCATAGATGGGTCCAGGTACAAGGTGGCATAGATGGTCCAGGTACAAGGTGGCATAGATGGTCCAGGTACAAGGTGGCATAGATGGTCCAGTACAAGGTGGCATAGATGGTCCAGGTACAAGGTGGCATAGATGGTCCAGGTACAAGGTGGCATAGATGGTCCAGGTACAAGGTGGCATAAATGGTCCAGATACAAGGTGGCATTAGATGGTCCAGGTTGACAAGGTGGCATAGATGGTCCAGGCACAAGGTGGCATAGATGGTCCAGGTACAAGGTGGCATAGATGGTCCAGGTACAAAGTGGCATAGATGGTCCAGGTACAAGGTGGCATAGATGGTCCAGGTACAAGGTGGCATAGATGGTCCAGATACAAGGTGGCATAGATGGTCCAGATACAAGGTGGCATAGATGGTCCAGGCACAAGGTGGCATAGATGGTCCAGGTACAAGGTGGCATAGATGGTCCAGGTACCAAGTGGCATAGATGGTCCAGGTACAAGGTGGCATAGATGGTCCAGGTACAAGGTGGCACAGATGGTCCAGGTACAAGGTGGCATAGATGGTGCAGGTACAAGGTGGCATAGATCGTCCAGGTACAAGGTGGTATAGATGGTCCAGGTATGAGGTGGCATAGATGGTCCAGGTACAAGGTGGCATGTATGGTCCAGGTACAAGGTGGCATAGATCGTCCAGGTAGAAGGTGGCATAGAGGTGGTACAAGTGGTAAAAAGGAGGTAAAACACACTCATGGTACAACACACTCATGGTACAACACACTCGTGGTACAACACACTCATGGTACAACACCCTGGTGGTACAACACACTCGTGGTACAACACATGTACAACACGTGGTACAAACACACTCATGGTTCAACACACTCGTGGTATAAACACACTCATGGTACAACACACTGGTGGTACAACACACTCGTGGTTACTGTCATGTGGGTTTCGAAAACGTGGATAGGTAAAAATACTCACGTAGGCTGGTAGTACGTATAATATAACGGAATGTGTGTGAAGCACCAACAGCCGACCTGCCTCTCTGCTCTCTATCGTAAGACTAACTCGCCCACAGTGCCTATGTGAGGGGGTGTTTGAATCCTGCTATGGTCAGCAGCAATATGAATACAGTCAGTGATTCACGCAGAGACGGTTGGTAGTGAGTCATCTACTGGTACACTGGTTACTGGTAACTGTTACTAGGAACTGGTAACTATACTGAGAGCTCGGCGACGCTAACGTATGTCGTCCCGACATACAACTATTACAAACTAGAGATGGCAGGTATATGGCTTGGGCTGATTCTATAACAATGTCAAAGTTACACAACAATTGAACATTATAACATACATAAGTAGAACATTGAAATGGAAGCTTACGTAACTGAAACTCTAATGCAATACAAGGTATAATATAGCACAACTCATCGAATGAAACTCAACGTTGAGATTACAAAATAGAAGTGATAAAAAAAAATTTGATCGATCGATCTGTATTCATGTGATCTACGGATTCTGAGGAAGGAATATATACAAAGAAAGAAGTGTTTAACAGAAAGGCAGATTCAGTGCACTCAAATCTAGACTGTTAACTCTCAGAATTCGGAGAGAACGTGAACACACAAAAAAATTCTTGAATACTGATAAGTTGATACTGTCATTATTCATCTATACAGGTTATTTACATTTAACCCCAACTCTGCTAGGGTGAGATTGACATATGCAGAATGGGTGTCATCTCTGGGAGGATCAAACTCTGTTGCACTGGCTAACTCATGCTGTATTTGAGGCAAATCTGAATTGGTAGTTACAAATGATACTTGAGGATTTCTCAATACCTGTCGTGTACGTGGGAATAACGACATTTAGGTTGATCGTCTGACTGAGTGTCAGAGGAAGAGAGTACTGATAAATGTCTCGGAAGTGCTTTAAAGACCATACTATTGCTAAAGCTTCTTGCTCAATTACTGTATAATTACATTCAGCCTTCGGAAGGGCTCAGCTAGCAAATGCAACTGCGTTGTACAGTGGACCCCCGGTTAACGAACTTTTTTCATTCCAGTAGTATGTTCAGGTGCCAGTACTGACCGAATTTTTTCCCATAAGGAATATTGTGAAGTAGATTAGTCCATTTCAGACCCCCAAACATACACGTACAAACGCACTTACATAAATACACTTACATAATTGGTCGCATTTGGAGGTGATCGTTAAGCGGGGGTCCACTGTACTTGCCATCGGTCTTCTGAGCTAATACGGCGCCTATGCCAATTGAACTAGCATCAGTTGTCAGATAGAAGGGCTTAGAAAAATCTGGAAATTTCAAAATTGGAGCAGATGTTAGCTGTTCTTTTAGAGTTTGGAATGCTCTTTCTTGACGGAAGGTCCAAACAAAAGGAGCATCTTTCTTAAGCAACTCAGTTAGAGGAGCAGCTATGGAAGAAAAATTGGCAATGAAAGATCTATAAAAACCTGCTAAGCCCACAAAGGATCTTACGGCATCAGCAGTTTTGGGTGTTGGAAAATTTAGTACTGCAGTTACTTTACTTTGGTCAGTCATAACCCCTCTAGGAGTGACTACGTGACCAAGAAACTTAATTTCTGATCTGAAAAATTGACATTTAGACAGTTTGATCTTTAAATTGGCTTCTTCAAGCTTACCAAGTACTACATCAAGTCTTTTCAAGTGTGTATCCACGTCTTTAGACATGACGATTACGTCATCTAAGTACACCATAAGTGCATCACCTATGAGACCTCTAAAGATATTAGTCATGAGCCTTGAGAACGTGATAGGGGAGGATCGTAATCCAAACGCCATACGGAGGAAGTGATAATGACCTGTAGGAGTGGAGAATGCAGTTAGCTCTTGGCTGTCCTCGTGAAGAGGGACTTGCCAAAACCCTTGTAACAAATCCAGGGTTGAAAAGACTTTATCTCCGATGTTACGTAAAAGATCACCCAGTACAGGGAGTGGAAAGCGATCTGGAATAGTTTTCGCATTTAACTTCCTAAAGTCAATCACTGGGCGCCAAGTACCATCCTTCTTAGGTACTAGGATCAAGGGTGCATTCCAAGGTGAATTGCTAGGTGCAATAACTCCATCATCAAGCATTTGATTGATCAATTCTTCTGCAACAGCAACTTGTGAATGAGGCATTCTGTACGCTGGTATATAGATGGGTCTAATACCAGGTTCAAGTGGAATACGATGGGACAATAAGGTCGTAATACCCCTCTTCTCACCTGGTAAGGCAATGGCTTTTCGACGTTTGTTCAACAGAGTCAACAAACGCTTGACTTCATCTGGGAAGTCAGTGGGAGCTAAGTCTTTTCCTCAACTGGTGGAACAGATTGATCCAGTGAAGTGGATGAGGTCTCCCCGGTAGAAATAGCACTGACCCACTGGTCAGGTGGCAACTCATCCTCTACCTGAACCGGGTAAGGATAGTGAACAAGGTCAACAAGATTGGTATTAGCTCTGAGACGAACACTGGGACCAGAAGTGTTAGCTAGGAAGAAATGGATCTTACTATCTCTTACAACATGTAAGGATGGTTCAACAAATAGACCTTTTACTTTGCAAGAATCACTGTCAACTAGGACGTTATCACCATCTGGAACACTAGGAACAACAATAGACACTCTAGTGGGGGCACTAGCTGCGACAGAAACGTCTTTCTGCAGACGGCATGTGACATCAACAAGAGATGGCATTACTAGTTGCAAGTAATTGTTTTCTGACAAGGCGTCCCCTGTGGAGAAACTACTACTTGAACTAGCAGACATTGCAGGGATAGGCTCAGCACTCAAGGTAGTCAGAGCGTCCTCGGACACTTGAGGTAACTGGACACTATCTTGCAAGTCTGAAGTTGCAGGAACACAGACAGGAGTGACAGGATCATCAGTGCCTGACCACTTGGGTACGCTACTGGAAAATGCACTGGCCTGTAAGGACTTAATTCGAATGTCATACTCTGCGGCAGTATGGCAGATCTCGGATCCAAGCTGGTAACCCCAAAATGGTACGATCAAGTCATCAATTTGGGCATGCCATCGATAAGGGTCGAGCACAATGCGTAAGTCTCGCATGGAAGCAAATCCCAGTAGAAAGTCACCAGGGAAAGTAATCTGGTCAACAACAAGGAAGGAAGCAGTGAAGTCTCTACCTTGGATAGAAAAAGTTAGGGAAGTCTGACCTCGGACAAGCAGGTGAGAACCAGCTACTCCACTAAGGGAGGACACATGAGTCGGTTCTACGAGAAGGACATGTCGTAACTGCTTATCCCTAAACAAACTAGACCTGATAATATTGACTTGCGCACCAGAGTCCATGAACAAATGAACGGGCGCATTATGAACAGATGCTTGCACTATAGGGCCTATGGTTGCATTGGAAGTTATGTGCAAACAAAAAGGTGGATTGTCATCAGCAAAGATTTGTTCCACTTCATCCCCAAAATCATCTACGTCAGAGGCATGTGAAGCAACATCATCAGCAGGATTGTCATTCTCGAGACTGCTTAAGGCTTCAAAGGAATTGTGAACGGGGATGGTGTACTCATTATCACCTACTGTCACCATGGGACGGTTTGACTGGGGCGCTCGAATTCCCCCGAATTGGAAGAACGAGCCTGGTTCTGGTTATTTTGAGAATTGGAAGAATGAGCCTGGTTCTGGTTATTTTGAGAACCACGATATCTGTTTCCTCTACGGGTTCTGCGGTTGGAACGGCTACGGAAAGACCTAGAGTACTGAAGGTTGTAGAGAGCATTGCACTCAGATGTGTCATGTCCATGTATTCTATGATAAGTACAGTAGGGAAGATCTTGGTACTCATCATCAGTACGACACCTCTTAGGGTAACTATCAGGACAATTAATTGCAATATGGCCACGGAAACCACAATTGTAACAAGTCCGCTGACTATGGTTACTGAATGTACTATGAATACTACGAGGTTTATAATGACTCTGTACACTGGTCCTTGGTGATCGCTGAGATGGTTGACGACCACGATTTGTCACTGTGGCGCAAACAAGAAGTGGTGCAGACTGAGGCATAGGTGTGAAATTACTTTTGATACATGGGAAAGTACCCTGGGGGCACAAGGAACGTACATGATTTAGGGCTGTAAGGGGTTCCATCATCACAGTTGGGGGATTAGCCTCATAAGCACACACCGAAGCAGGCGGCATTAGTTCTTTGATTGCTCCAAAAGCTGCTATTTTAGCAAACGATGCTGTGGATGGTTTATCCTTGTCAGGGACAAAAGCTGAGGACTGGACAGCATTGATAAATGATGATAAAAGTTTGTCTAATCTAACAGCAAAGGCACTCAACGATTCATTAGTCATGGGTGTAGCATTCACAAGTTCCCGAAGAACGACATATGGATCAGCTGTTTTTACTGGTACAAGGAAAGAACGAATCAGTTCCCCATATTGTGACCACTTAGTAAGATTCCTGAAGTCATGCATATCAAGATCAACAACGTGAACAGCAGCAGGGGATCGATGAAGAGCTTCTTTCGCAAGTCTGATAAGACTTTCCTCAGAAGGAGGACCTCCAACTAGAGCATTAACATGAGAACGAATGGCAGTAAACCATGCTTCAAGACTATGTACATGGCCATTGAATAAAGGTAACGCATCAAGGGAATCACGAGTAAAACTATAGTATCTCAGTGTCTGGGTCGGTCTGTCAGTCAATAAAGAACTATGAGGACTGATGACAGCAGCAGCAGTAGCTTGAGAGGTCTGAGTGTCGACATTCACTAAAGTATCACTTGAAGGTATGTGAGACATAATGGCAAAGAAGTTGCACGAGAACAAATAAGGCAAAAAAATAATGAACAATAAAAATGATACAAAATGTTAAAATTGAAATAAAAGAGATGCAACTAATTCTGCAGAAGTAATAAAAAAAAATATCTAAGATACACTGCAAGAGGAAGGACAAATCAATGTAAAGGACACTGGCCAAGATAAAAATTACATTGAAATTTACAAGTAAAAATATTACTGGAGACTGAATTTAAATGCAAAATAAAAAGTATAAAATAAAATTATTAAATTGTATGCAACGAGAGATAACTGGGAAATTTAAATATTTTCTAAGAATGCATAAACAAAATTAAAATATAATGCAAAGACATCAGGAAAAATAATAAAATGAAAAACAAATGTGCAATAATGAACTGAGAATAATAATGCATAAAAATATCAATAAAAGAAAATAATTCACTGCAGAACAAGTGCAACAAAATAATTCACTGCAGAACAAGTTCAACAAAATAATTCACTGCAGAACAAGTGCAACAAAATAATTCACTGCAGCAATAAAGTTACACTGGGAAAATGTAGGTTAAATAATAAAAATAAAAATATGAAGAAAAACTGATTGAACACTTTAACTCTTAATTGTAAATTAGACAAAACAATTTACTCAGAGTAAAGAAAACACTTTACGTTAAAAAGAAATTGAAATTACACTAAGAGTGAATTTGTTCAAAGAAATATGAAAAATATGAATAAAATAAAACAAGAAACAAACGGGAAGTGTAACACTTACAAGTGGCGGGGCACACAACACTTACAAGTGGCGGGGCACACAACACTTAATCACGTATTCATTATTTTAGTATATTCTTACAACAAAATCTTGCTGTTACTGATATGACAAAAATTTGCTGGCAAAAATATTGGTACACAAGTCTGCGAAAAAATTAGAGGAATGAGACACTGCTGGTGTACGAAAAAAAAAGGTACACAGAAATAAATGGATAATTTGGTATACTGGGGTGGATGTCACTGCATGAACTACAATGACAACTACTGGAGAATACAATGCTGAAAGAATACAAGATAAAAAAAAATGAATTACTTCACACGGAGTGACTGACTGGTACACTACAGAATAATACTTACTACAGACAGAGAGTAGCAAAAAAAAAGACACAGATAAAAAAAATATGAGATGAGCGATAACACTGAAAAATATTGTAAAAATAACGAGTCAAAGAAACACTGAGTCTTCACTGAAAATACAAGGCTTAGAGTACACAAGAAATTCACAATAAATGTCTCACACACGCAAATGTCTTTAAATGCAAGAAAAATGTCTCTAAACAGAAAATTATCACTGGAGTCTGGAGTAGTAGACGGTGATGGTGACGAGTGATGAGGTGAAGCTTGTCCTGCGGGTGATGACTGACGCCTACTACACTCACTGTTGTCAGAAGAAATGCGCTTTCTAGGTGAACTCACATAACTGGCTTTATCGTTGGCACTCAGCTACAATCTCTTGACCAATTATGTGAGCCAAAACAGTATTAGGACCCGGTACAAGGGTGAAAACAGCCACAGGTAGGTGAGTGAAGAGTGTGTGGCGGGTGGGTGAAGGGAGCGTGACTCTCGCTGGCACTCTGGCGCGCACTCCACTCACTACCCACAAAGGTGGCTTGATAAGCCACTCTATGCCACAGGGATGGTGAAGACCACTCTTAGCATCATCCAAATGGCGATATATGAGACAATACTTCAGAGGAACTTGCGTGGCTTACTTCTCTCTCTCAGCTGGGTTAGAAGCTGGGTTGGATGACTGGCTTAACCCATGAGAATGGCTGACTGGAAGATGTGTAACGATGCACACAGCATGAAGGAGCAGGTGGATGACAAGAGACAGGCTGGATGATAGGCTGACTGGCATTCACTATTACAGTCTGGCTTACTGACTGGCTTAATTGCAAAATCCGGGTCAACCCCTCAGAGATTGAAGCAATTAGCACACGAACTAAGCCAGGAAGCTTGAAAAACGGCTGCAACAGGCTTGCAGGCTGGAGTACACAGGGTGGTGGTGAGTGAGGGTAAGCGGCTAGCTACGGTTCACCTTTGACCTGCCGGCTCCCCACAAACAGTCTTCTAACGTCTTGAAATACCCTTAAATCCACGCTCCCACACCACTGACACCATTTGTCATGTGGGTTTCGAAAACGTGGATAGGGTAAAAATACTCACGTAAGCGGGTTTTAGTATGTATAATATAACGGATATGTGTGTGAAGCGCCAACAGCCGACCTGCCTCTCTGCTCTCTATCGTAAGACTAACTGACCCACTGTGCCTATGTGAGGGGGTGTTTGAAATCCTGCTATGGTCAGCAGCAATATGAATACAGTCAGTGATTCACGCAGAGACGGTTGGTAGTGTGAGTCATCTACTGGTACACTGGTTACTGGTAAACTGGTTACTAGGAACTGGTACTACTACTGAGAATACAACACACTCGTGGTACAACATGTTGTACAACACACTCGTGGTACAACACGTGGTACAACACACTCGTGGTTCAACACACTCGTGGTACAACACACTCATGGTACAACACACTCGTGGTATAACACACTCATGGTACAACACACTGGTGGTACAACACACTCGTGGTACAACACGTTGTACAACACACTCGTGGTACAACACGTGGTACAACACACTCGTGGTTCAAACACATCGTGGTATAACACACTCATGGTACAACACACTGGTGGTACAACACACTCGTGGTACATACACGTTGGTACAACACACTCGTGGTGCAACACACTCGTGGTACAACACACTCGTGGTACAACACACTCATGGTACAACACAATGGTGGTACAACACACTCGTGGTACAACACGTACAACACAGTCGTGGTACAACACACTCGTGGTTCAACACACTCGTGGTACAACACACTCTTGGTACAACACATGGTACAACACCACTCGTGGTACAACACACTCTTGGTACAAACACATGGTACAACACACTCGTGGTACACACGTGGTATACACTCACTCGTGGTTCAACACACTCGTGGTACAACACACTCATGGTACAACACAATGGTGGTACAACACACTCGTGGTACAACACGTTGTACAACACACTCGTGGTACAACACGTGGTACAACACACTCGTGGTACAACACGTGGTACAACACACTCGTGGTACAACACACTCTTGGTACAACACGTGGTACAACACGTGGTACAACACACTCGTGGTCTCATAATTAACGTCAGAAAAACATGAGAGAAGATTGGTCAAGTCAATAAAATGTGCGAGACGTGAGTGTAAAAGTGGACCTTGCTTAAGTGCTTCACTTAAGTGGCTCTCCCTACCACCTGTTGTTATTGTGTACCACTTAACACTGTACCCCTCCTACCACCACCACTGTCACCACCATTATCACCACCACCACTGCCAACACTACCACCAGTGTTGTGTACCGCTTAACACTGTACCCCTCCTACCACCACCACTGTCACCAATACCATTCTACCACCAGTTGTTGTGTACCACTTAACACTGTACCCCTCCTACCACCACCACTGTCACCACCATTATCACCACCACCACTGTCACCACCATTATCACCACCACCACTGCCAACACTACCACCAGTGTTGTGTACCACTTAACACTGTACCCCTCCTACCACCACCACTGTCACCACCATTATCACCACCACCACTGTCACCACTACCACCAGTGTTGTGTACCACCTAACACTGTACCCCTCCTACCACCACAGTGACAGTTCTGTGGGCGGATACCTCTTGTTAATCAGAGAGTTCAGAGGAGAATGGATAGAGTGGTTCAGGCTGACAGGAATTCGACAGTAACTCAAATAACTAACCATGTGCTACTACAGTGGTGGTGCAGATGAGCATCTCTGAGTGCACAACACGTCAAACCTTGAAGTGGATGGGTACAGCAGCAGACCACAACGAGTTCCACTCATGTCAGCTATGAACACAGGCTCACCAAAACTGGACAGTTGAAGATTGGAAAAACGTCGCCTGGTCTGATGAATCGAAATTTCTGCTGCGACATGCAGATTGTAGGCCAAAATTTGGATAAAACTCGGGGATATGGGACGGGAGATCACAGCATGATGTCAGCTGACACCTCGAAACTGCATGATGCTTCAGGCAACGGGACGGGATTCTATGGAATATTTCCAGCACCTTTTTGAATCCAACCATAAAAATTCGGGCTTTGTAGGTTAAAGGAGGACCCTGCTCATACCAAAGGGTGTGTTTGTGTGTGGGGGGTTGTGTGGGGTGTGGGGTTTTGTGTGTGTTGTGTTTGTGTGTGGTGTGTGTGATAACAAGACACCATCCAGCAGTTGAAAATGGCGTCTTAAAAGGGGAGCTGAGTGATTTTTAAAATGGTTTAAAGCTTGTCTCTTTTTTCCATTATTTTGTCATTTGTTTCTGGTCCCCCTCAACTCACTGGTTCCTCGGACCTCTATAGTTTTCAGTACCTCAATCACTGGTCATCCCTTTGGACCTCTATAGTTGTCTTATACCTAAACTCACGTCGTCCTTGACCTCTATAGTTGCCTTGAAAACTCAACTCACTGGTAAACCCAACACAACATGCCAAATCAGTCCTACTGCCAAAGTTACCCTATAAGAAAAAAATTTCCAAGAGTGAAAATAAACATTTATCTGTGTCACCGAATAGTAATTTAAAATCTGACATCAAATAAATGTATAGATTACGTCATTTTTATCATGTTTTAACTATTTTCTTATTTCTTTTAAAGTTTATTTAGTTCAAGTTTATTTTTTGTATTTTTTTTGGAACAAGTGTTTGTGGCGGCGACGAGGCATTACAACTTATTCAAACTTTTCATTCACCCCATTGGCACGCCCTCTCCCCACCAACATGAATATTGCATTTTGGGGACCCCCCATGCCCCTTTTAATTTCCCAGATCATTTAACCAGTAGCGTGATAGCGGGCCCCCAACCCAGCCCAGTTCAGGAAAACCATACGGCAACAGCAACAGCCGGTTGCCCAGGCTAGCACCAGACGACCTGGCCCATGGGGGGCTCCGAAGTAGTAAGACACGGGAAAACTCATCAAAGGTAACCCAGTAAACGGGATTTTTTTTAAAAATTAAAGATTGCCGGTATTCGCCCGGCCCGGCCTTTTTTCCAAGGGGTGGCCCGGCCTTGGCTCCCCTTTAGGGAGTGTCTGAGACCTAAGCCCCGGGGAGGAGGCACAAGTCCCTCTCATTTTTGGGGACCAACCCCCCAGGCCCCACACTAGGCCTCTTGGTCTGCCATCCCCCCCCAAGGGGTAAAGGGAAAAAGACATCTTTTAGGAAAAGGGCTGGGGCCAGGAACCTACCCTACCCAAAGGCTGGGCATGTACAAAGGGGGTAAAACAGGACTTGCATTTTCTACCATGGTTGGTTATGCGCTGATAAGGGAACACTTCAAAATATATTATTTAAAAAATCACTCTGATGCTTTCGCTGTTTGACCCCGCTGGGTTTAGCGCTTATTAAATTTTTTTAATAAATCTGATTAATAATTAGGATGGGGAAGTATATGTAACATAACTTTACCGTGTTTTTATCTAATTTATATTTAGCGAAGTTACCATTATAATGATACAACTTTATAAGAGTGGGCAGACTTTAATAAGAGTGAAAACTTTAAAAATTGAGTGGGAAATTTAAAAAATGAGTGAGAACTTTAAAAATGATGAGAGCTTTAATGAGTGAGAGACTTTTAAAAATAGTGAGAGACTTTAATAATAAGTGAGACTTTTAATGAGTGAGGACTTAAAAATGAGTGAGAACTTTAATAAAAGGAGAACTTTAATAATGAGTGAAAACTTAAAAATGATGAGAAACTTAATAATGGTAGAAAATTTAATAAGATGAGAGAATTTAATAAAAATGAGAGACTTAATAATAGAGAAAATTTTTAAAAAGATGAGAAACTTAATAATGAGTGGACTTTAATAAATGATTTGAGAGTTTAATAAAGATGAGAACTTAATAAGGTGAGGCTTTTAAAGAGTGAGAGACTTTAATAATGATGAGAAAACTTTAATAATTAGAACTTTTTAAAAAAAGTGAGAACTTTAAAAATGAGTGAGAACTTTAATAATGATGAACTTAAAATGTGAGACTTTAAAAATATGGGAAAATTTAATAAGGGTTTTAAATTTAAAATGAGTGAGAGCTTTTTAATGAGTGAGAACTTTTAAAAAGAGTAGAAACTTTAATAATGATGAGAAACTTTTAAAATATGAAACTTTTAAAAATGAAAGAACTTTAATAATGAGTGAGACTTTAATGATGGAAACTTAATAATATGAAAACTTTAAAAATAGTGAGAAACTTTAATAATGAGGGAACTTTAAAAAATGAAAGGGGAAAAAATTTAATATGAGTGGAAAACTTTAATAATATGAGAAACTTTAATAATGAGTGAGGCTTTAAAATGAAGGGGGAAAAAAATTTTAAAATGAGTGAGAAACTTTAATAAGAGTGAGGACTTTTAAAAGGTGAAAACTTTAATAATGAATGAGAACTTTAAATGAGTGGAAAATCTTTAATAGTGAAACTTTAATAATGAGTGGAGCTTTTTTAATGAGTGGAAAAGACTTTAATAATGAGTGAAGCTTTAATGGTGAGAGACTTTTAAAAATGGTGAGAGACTTTTAATAATGAGTGAGAGACTTTTAAAAATGAGTGAGAGACTTTAATAATGAGTGGAAAATTTAAATAATGAATGAAAACTTTTAAAAATGAGTGAGAGCTTTAATAATTTATGAGGGAAAATTTAATAATGAGTGAGAGTCTTTAATAAGATGAGAAATTTTAAAAATGAGTGAGAGCTTTAATAATGAGTGAGAACTTTTAAAAAAGAGTGAGAAACTTTAATAATGAGGGGAAAATTTAATAAGAGTGAGAGCTTTAAAAAATTAGTGAAGACAAAATTTTTTAATGATGAGACTTTAATATTAGAGCTTTAATAATAGTGAGAAACTTTAATAATGATGAGGACTTTAATAATGAGTGAGAACTTTAATATGAGAAAATTTAAAATGAGTAGGCTTTAATAATAGTGAGAACTTTTTAAAAATGATGAGAGACTTTAAAAAGGAGAGCTTTAAAGAGTGAGAGCTTTAATAATGAGTGAGAGACTTTAAAATATGAGATCTTTAATGAGTGAGAGACTTTTAAAATATAGGAACTTTAAAAAGAGTGAGAAACTTTAATAATGGTGAGAAACTTTAAAAAAATGATGAGAACTTTTTAATGATGGAAAACTTTAAAATGAGTGAGAGACTTTAAAATGAGTGAGAACTTTTAAAATATGAGAAACTTTAAAAAATAGTGAGAACTTTAATAATGATGGGAAAAATTTAATAAGAGGAGAAACTTTAATAATAGTGAAACTTAATAAGAGTGGAGTCTTTAATAAAAAAAGGTGAGAAACTTTAATAATGATGAAAACTTAAAAATGAGTGAAAACTTTAAAAGAGTGGGGAAAAATTTAAAAATGATGAAAAACTTTTTAAAAATGGTGGGAAAAAATTGGGTTTTTAATGATGAGGACAAAAAAGTCTTTAATAAAGAGTGAGAAAAATTTTAAAAAGAGTGGAAACTTTAAAAGAGTGAGAGTTTTTAATGGGAGAAACTTTAATAATGAGTGAGAAAACTTTAAAAATGGTGAGGCTTTAATAATGAGGAGAAATTTAATAATGAGTGAGAACTTTTTAATGAGTGAAGCTTTAATAATGAGTGGGGAAAATTTAAAATGAGTAGAAAATTTAAAAAAGAGTGAAGCTTAATAATGATAAGAAACTTAATAATGAGTGAGAAACTTTTTAAAAATGATGAGAGACTTAAAATGAGTGAGAAAACTTTAATTTTTGAGGAGAAAATTTAATAATGAGTGAGACTTTAATAATAGTGAGAAAATTTTTAATGATGAGAACTTTAATAATGAGGAGAAACCTTTAATGATGAGAACTTTAATAATGAGTGAAAACTTTAATATGGTGAGACTTTAATAAGTTAAAACTTTTTAAAAATGATTTGGGAAAATTTTAAAAAAGGAGAAAATCTTTAATAAAGATGAGAAAATTTTTTTAAAGTGAGAACTTTAATAATGGGGGGGAGCTTTTTAAAATGGGGAAAACTTAAAATGGTTTTTTAACATTAAAATGGTGAAGAGACTTTAAAAATGTGAAACAATAAATGGGGTCTTTTTAGTAAAAAACCTTTTAAAATGGTGCTTTATTGTAAAAAATTAAATGGGGCTTTATTGGGAAACAATGTGAACATGGTGTCTTTATTGTAAGAACTTTAAATGGTTTTTTTTTAAAAAAGTGAACATGGGGGCTTTTTAATAAGAACTTTTAAATGGGTCTTATGTAAGACAAAATGTGGGGAAATGTTTGGGCTTTTTAGTAAGACAATGTGGAACATGGGGGTAAGCCTTTTAATGGGGTTTTTTTTTAAAAGTTGGGGAAAATGGGGGGGTTTTTTTTAGTAAGAAATGTGGAAAAATGGGGGGCTTTATTAGGAAAACCAATTGAACATGGGGTTTTAAAGTAAAACAAAATGTGAAACACCTGGGGCTTTTTAGAAAAAATTAAAACCGGTGCTTTATTTAAAAACCCTTAAAAGGGTGCTTTATTAGTGAGACAAATTTGGGGAAACTTTTTTATTATAAAAACATTAAATGGGGGGTTTTTTTAAAATGTGAAACCCTTTTTTTAAAAGAAAAAGTAAAAATGGGTGCTTTTATTTGGGAACATTAAAATGGGGCTTTTAATGACAATTAAAATGGGTGGGCTTTTTTAAATTGTGAAACTTTTTTATTAGAACATTAAAATGGGTGGCTTTATTAATTGAAACTTTAAAATGGGTGTCTTTTAAAAAAACTTCAAATGGTGTCTTTATTTGGAAATTTAAAATGGGTCTTTATTAGACAAGTTAAACCCGGGGTCTTTATTTAAAAAAAGTGAAGGTGTTTTTATTAACCCGTGGAAAAAGGGTTTTCTTTATTAGGGAAACCAAAAGTCAGAAACCTGGTGTCTTTTTAAAATGGCAAACCTTTTTTAATAAAACACTTTTTGCAACACCCTTTTTTTATTAGAACTTGCAAATGGTGTTTTATTGTAAAAATGTGAAACATGGTGCTTTATAAAATTTAACATGGGTTTTTATTAAACAAATTTGGGAACATGGGGCTTTATTAGTAAAACAATGTGAAAAAAATGGTTCTTTTTAGAAAACAATTTTTGCAAACCTGGGGTTTATTGTAAACACATTGCAACACCTGGGGGTTTTTTTAGTAAAACATTTTAAAACCCCGGTGTCTTTTTATAAACACATGTGCAACACTGTTTTCTTTTTTAGTAAAACACATGTGCAACACCTGGGTGTCCCTTTTTTATAAAACCCCTGTAACACCTGGTGTCTTTATTTGTAAGAACTGTGCAACACCTGGTTCTTTATTTGACACATGTCAACACCTGGTGTCTTTTTTAGAAACCCAAAAGTGCAACACCTGGTGTCTTTATTTGTAAACCATTTCAACACCTGGGTGTCTTTTTATCACTGTGCAACACCCCGGTGTCTTTTTTAGAAAAAACAATGTCAACACCCGGGTTCTTTTTTTAAGACAATGTGCAACACCGGGTCTTTTTTTTAAGACCATTGCAAACCTGGGGTCTTTTTTAAAAATGGCAAACCCTGGGTGTCTTTTTTAAAAACACAGTGCACACCTGGTTTTCTTTATTTGTAAAACCTGTGAAACCTGGGTGTCTTTTTTAAAAACACTTTGGGGAACACTGGGGTCTTTATTAGAAAAAATGCAACACCGGGTGTCTTTTTTTTAGAAGCATGTGCAACACCTTGGTGTTTTATTTTTAAGACCAGTCAACACTGGTGTCTTTTTATAAACACATGTGCAAAACCTGGGTGTCTTTATTAGTAAGACAATTGCAAAACCCCGGGTGTCTTTTTGTAAACACATTGCAAACCTGGGGGTCTTTATTTGTAAACCTTGCAACACCTGGTGTCTTTATTAGTAAACACATTGGGAACACCGGGTGTCTTTTTTTAAAACACATGGAACCCCTTGGTTTTCTTTTATAAAACAATTGCAACACCTGGTGTCTTTTTTAGTAAAACACATGGCAAACCTGGGGGTTTATTAGAAAAACAGTGCAAAACCTGGTGTCCCCTTTTTTAACCATGTGCAAAAAACTGGGTGTCTTTTTAAACACATGTGCAACCCTGGGTTTTTATTAGTAAAAACAATTGCAACCCCTGGGTGTCTTTTATTAAAAACATTTGCAACACCTGGGGTCTTTATAGAACTGGCAACCCTGGTTGTCTTTATTTAGACACATGTGCAACACCTGGGGGCTTTTTTAGTAAGACAATTTTCAAAAACCTGGGTGTCTTTTTTATAAAAAAATTGCAACACCTGGGTGTCATTTTAGTAAAGACACATGTCAAAACCCCCGGTTTTCTTATTAGAAGAAAAAAGTGCAACCCTGGTGTCTTTATTAGTAAACACATGTGCACACCTGGGGGTTTTTTAAAAGACACAGGGGCAACACTGGGGGGGCTTTTTAATAGACACATGTGCAACACCTGGGGTCTTTTTTAGAAAAAATGTGCAACACCTGGGTTTTCTTTATTAGGCACATTGGGAACACCTGGGGGCTTTAATTTGTAAGACACATGTGCAACACCGGTTTTCTTTTTTAGAAACACATTGCAACACCTGGGGTTTTATAAAACACAGGCAACACCCGGGGCTTTATTAGAACATGTGCAACACTGGTTTCTTTATTTAAAAAACTGTCAACCCTGGGGGCTTTATTTGGGGCCCATGTGCAACACCTGGGGTTTTTTTATTAAACACATGTCAAAAACCCGGGGTTTTATTAGACCATGGGCAACACCTGGTTTTTCTTTATTAGACCATGTGCAAAAACCTGGTTGTCTTTTTTAGAAACATTTCAACATGGGGCTTTAAGACACATGGAAACCCGGTTCTTAATTAACCAATTCCCCTTTTCTTAATTTAGACCTTCAACACCGTTTCTTTTTGGGGGCCCCTTTTCCAAATTTTTTCTTAAGACCATTAAAAGGTTTCTTTTATTTAAACTTTTGAACCGGTTGTTAATTTTAAACCCCTTTCAAACCCGGTTCCCATTAAATTCCAGGGGTTCTTTCTGGACCCGTTCTTTAGGGAAAAATTCAAAGGTTCTTTTTCAGGACCCCGGTTCTTTATTAGGAAACTTCAAATTTGTTCTTTTTAGGACCCTTCAACCCGGGGTTCCTTTTTGTAAGGACCAGGTTCCAGGTTCCCTTAGTAAACAGGACCTTGGTTCTTTTGTAAGACCCAACCGGTTCTTTATCCGGGACCTTATGAACAGGTTCCTTTTATAGGGACCTTCAACAAGGTTTCCTTTTAGTACCATGATCCGGGTCTTTTTTACCAGGACCTTCTTATAGTACCTTCAACCGGTTCCTTTTATAGGGAACCTTTTGGACCCCCGGTATCCTTCAACCGGTTTTCCCTTATTTAGGACCCATGGACAGGGTTCCCTTTATTGTACCCAGTACCTTGGTTCCCCTATTAGTAAGGAAAATTTGGGAAACCGGGGTTTTAGGACCCGGACCTTCTTATAGGGACCCATGTACAGGTTCCTTTTGGGACCAGTACCTGGGGAAAGGACCAGGAGCCCCTGGTTCCCTTATTTTCCAGGACCTTCATTGTACCTTGACCTTCTTATTAGTACCCCAGAACCGGTTCCCTTTTGGACCCAGGACCTTCTATTAGGGAAACCTTCAAACCGGTTCCCTTATTTTAGACCTTTTAGGACCGGATCCTTTTAAAATTTTCCCGGTTCCTTATGTACCAGGTTCCTTTTCATGTCCAGGGTTCCCTTATTTAAACCTTGGACCCTTTTTAATTTCCAGGTAAACCTTTCATATAGGACCTTTCAGGTTTCCTTTTTCAATTTTCAAAACCGGTTCCTTTTTGGTTCCAGGAGCCTTCTGTACCCGGTTCCCTTAGACCAGGGACCCTTTTCAGGTATCCGGTTTCCTTTAAGGGTAAATTTTCCCGGTATCTTCAGTATCCCGGTTTTCAGGTATCCCCGGATCCTTTTAGTATCCAGGTATCCTTCAATAATCCGGGTTTTTCAGGTATCCAGGTACTTCGGTATCCAGTATCCTTTTAGGGATCCAGGGATCCTTCCAAAGTATCCAGGTATCCTTCCAGTAACCATATCCCTTTAGGTACCAGGTTCCTTCAGGTACCAGGATCCTTCGGGATCCCGGGACCTTCAGTATCCGGTATCCTTCATTTATCCCGGGATCCATCCCTTTGTATCCGGGATCCTTTAGGTACCAGGATCCCTTAGTATCCAGGGGAAACCTTCGGGATCCAGGGATCCTTCAGGTCCCGTATCCTTCGTATCCCGGTATCCTTCTGTATCCCGGTAAACCCTTTCAGTATCCCAGGAATCCTTTAGGGATCCCGGGATCCTTGGGATCCAGGGACCTTTAGATCCAGGGATCCCTTTAGGTATCCAGGTATCCTTCAGTATCCAGGGTTTCCCTTTATGTATCCCGGTTCCCTTCAGGGATCCGGTATCCTTCGGTATCCCGGTACCCCTTTAGTTCCAGGTATCCTTCAGGTATCCATTTTTCCTTTAGTATCCTTTTCCTTCAGTATCCAGGTATCCTTCAGGTTTAAACCATATCCTTCAGGGATCCGGTATCCTTCGTACCCGGTATCCTTCAAATTTTCCAGTATCCTTCAGGGATCCAGGGGTCCTTTAATACCCCGGTATCCTTCAGGGATCCAGTATCCTTCAGGATCCCGGTATCCTCAGGGATCCAGGTATCCTTCATATCCATATCCTTCAGGGTTCCGGTCCTTCAGGACCCCTTCCATGAATTTTTTTACCAGGACCTTCGGATCCGGTTTTTTAAAGGGTTTTGGTTTGGTGGTTTTTTTAAAGGTATTTGGGGGGGTTTTTTATTTTTTTGGGTTTTTGTTGGTATTTTTGGGATTTGGTTAGGTTTTTGTTTATTTTGGGTTCCTTTTTATGTTGTTTTGGTTGGTTTTTGTATGGGTTTTGGATGTTTTAGTTGGTTTTTTGTTGGTTTTTTGTGTATGGTTTTGGTTTGTTTTGGTGTTGGTTTTGTTTTTTTGTATTTTTTTTTTTTGGGTGTTATGTGGTTGGTTTTTTGTGTATTTTTTATGGTTTTGGTTGTTTTGGTTTGTTTTTGGGGTTTGATTTGGGGTGTGTGGTGTGTTGTGTTGTGGTGTGTGTTTTGGGTTGTTTTGGTTTTTTGGGGGGTTTGTTGTGTTGTGTTGTGTGTGTGTGGTTTGTGTGTTGTAGGGTGTGTGTGTTGTGTGTGGGGGGGGTTTGTGTGTTGGGTGTTTTATGGGGGTGGTTGTGTGTGTGTGTTTGTGTGTGTTGGGGGGTTGTTGGTTTTGTGGGGTTTTTGGGGGTTTTGGGTGTTTTTGTTTTGGGGTGTGGGTTTTGTTGGTGTGTTTTTGGGTGTGTGTGTGGTGTTGGGTGTGGTGTTGTTGGTTGGTGTGTTTTGATTGTGTTGGTGTGGGGGGTGTTGTTGTGGTGATGTGGGTGTGTTGTGTGTGGTGGTTGTGTGTGTGGGTGGGGTTGTGTGTGTGTGTTGTGTGTTGTGTGTGTGTTTTGTGTGTTGTGTGTGTTGTGGGTGGGTGTGGTGGTGTGGTGTGTGTTGGGGGTTTTGTGTGGTGTGTGGTTTGGTGTGTTTGTGTGTGTGTGTGTGTTTTGTGTGTGTGTGTGTATGTGTGTGGTTGGTGTGGGGGGGGTTTTTGGGGGTTGGGGTGTGTGTTGTGTGTTGTATGGTGTGTGTGGTGTGTGTGTATGTGTGTGTGGGTTGTTTGGTGTGTGTGGTGTTGTTGTGTGTGTGTGTTGGGGGTGGTGTTGTGTGTGGTGTTGTGTGGTGTGGTGTGTGGGTTTGTGGGGTGTGGTGTGGGTGGGGTTGGGTGTGGGGTTGTGGTGGGTTGTTGGTGTGTTTTGTGTTGGTGTGTGTGTTTGTGGGTGTGTGTGTGTGGGTGTGGGGTGTTGGGGGGTGGTGGGGGGGGTGGTGTGTTTTTGTGGGGTTTTGTGTGTGTGTGTGGTGTGGGGGTGTGTGGTGGTTTTGGGGTGTGTTATGGTGGGTGTGGTGTGTGGTGGTGTGGGGGGTTGTGTGTGTGTGGGTGGGGTGGTGTTGTTGTGTTTGTGGTGTGGTGTTGGGTGTTTGGTGTGTGTTGTGGTGGTTGTGGGTGTTTTGGTGGTGTGTGTGTGTGATGTGTTTGTGTGATTGTGTGGGGGGGTGGTGTGGGGTTTGGTGGTTGGTTGTGGTGTTTGTTGGTGTGGTTGTGTGTTGTGTGGTGTGTGGTGTTGTGGTGTGTTGTGTTGGGGTGGGGTGTGGGTTGTGTGTTGTTGTGGGGTTGGGTTTGGTGTTTGTGGGTGGGGGGGGGGGGGTGTGGTGGTGGTGTGTTGTGTGGGGGGGGGTGGTGTGGTGTTTGTGGTGTGTGTGTGGGGTGGTGGGTGTTGTGTGTTGGTGTTGGGAGTGTGTGGGGTGTGGTGGTGTGTGTATGTGTGTTGGGGTGGTGTTGGGTGGTGTGTGTGTGTGTGGTGGTGTTGTATGGTGTTGTGTGTGGGGGGTGTGGTTGTGTGTGGGGTTTTGGGGGTGGGGTGTGTGGTTGTTTTGTTGTGGGTTGTGGGTGTTTGTTGTGTTGGTTGTGTTATGTTTTTTGTTTGGTGTGGTTTGGGGGGGGGGTGGTTTTTTATTTTTGGGTTGTTTTGTGTGGTGTGTGTGTTGGGGTTGTGTGTTGTGGGTTGTGTTTGGGTGTGTTGGGTTGGGGTGGGGGTGTGTGTGTGAGTTGGGGTGTGGTGTGTTTTTGGGTGGGTGTTGTATGTGTTGTGGGTGGTGTTGGTGTTGTGGTGGTTGGGGTGGGGTTGTGGTGGGTGGTG
>NC_069496.1:752666-767728 GCF_026875155.1 Cherax quadricarinatus | reverse complement strand
GAGAACCTTGAATATAATCACTCTGCAACTGGAATAAATAATAAAAATAATAATAATAATAATAATAATAATAAAAATAATAATAATAATAAATAATAATAATAATACTAATAATAAAATAATAAAAACGTTATCATCTTTAGGATCGCGCAGGTTGTAATTGCCTGCACGCTGTGGGCAGCAACAGCGTGGACAAAACAGAAGGAAGCAGAACTCTGACAACCAGTCACAGGTACGTCTGGTCCTCCCCTCTCCCGTCCCTCACATACATCTCGCTAATTCAGTTTCACTGCATCCCCTTTTCTCATGCTAATCTTCCATTCATCTCCCTTTCCCTTCCATTTTTTTCATTTCCTTACGTTTATTGGCCTTCCCTACCCTCCACATTGTTTTCTCTTCTGGTTCCTTTTCCCGTCCGCTGTAGGTGAGAGAAGATAGAGACACTGATGGAGGGAGGAAGAGAGGAACTGAGAGAATAGGGAAGAAGAAGGAAGTGGTAGGATAAAGGAGACATAGGAGGGAGAGTAGAAGGAAGAGGAAGACGAGGAGGAGGAGGAGGAGGAGGAGGAGGAGGAGGAGGAGGAGGAGGAGGAGGAGGAGGAGGGGAATACAGATAGGAGAAAGAGGAATAGGGGAATTGAGAGAACAGGAAAACGAGAATATAAACAGTAAAAGAATGAGAATGGAAAATGAGAATGATAAGAGAAGAATAAAGAGGGGAGAAAGACGAGAGGAAAGGGAAAGAGGAAAGAATGATAAAGAAAAGGAACAAAAGAGAATGAAGAGAGAATGAAGGGGAAAGAAGAGGACGGGAAGAAACGAAAGGAAGGACAGAAAGAAGGGGAATGAAGAGAAAATGAAGGGTAGGAAGGAGAGAAAGAGTGGAGGGGAAGCAAAGAGGAAGAGTGTGAAGAAAGGTAGACAGAAGGATAGAAGGAAGTGGAGAAGAATGGAGGGAGAAGAAAATTGAGAAAGAAAGGAAGAGAGGAAGAAAGGGAGAGAAATAGAGAAAGAGGAAAGAGGAGGAAGAAGAAGAGAAGAAGATATGGATTTATAAAGCACCAGATTCTGTAGCACACACACATGGAAGGACAAGCACACCCCCCAGAAACACCTGCAGAAGGACTCCACCACGACACCCCCAAGGCAACTGAACAATCCAAACCAACCATCATACACCATCCCTCTGTTTCCACCCCCCCCGCACCACAGTTACAGTATTAGAACAGAAGTTGAAGGTTTGGTACACAAATGCAGATGGATTAAACGAATAAACATGAGGAATGGCAAGAAAGAATCAATGAGAAGTCCCCAGACATCATAGCAGTTACAGAAACAAAACTCACGGAGACAATAACAGATGCAATCTTCCCACCAGGATACCAGATCATGAGGAAAGATAGAAGGGCAGGAAGGCATAGATGAGACGGGAGAAAGAGACTACATAGCAGCTACACTTCAGTCTGGGGAACACAAAGTGGTCATTGCAGTGATGAATAATCCACCACAGAACTGCAGGAGGCCAAGAGAGGAATATGAAGAGAGCAACAGAGCAATGGTGGACACACTTGCTGAGGTGGCAAGAAGAGCTCACTCCAGCAGAGCAAAGTTGCTGGTTATGGGGATTTCAACCACAGGGAGATTGACTGGGAAAACCTGGAGCCACATGGGGTGCCCGAAACATGGAGAGCCAGGATGTTGGACATGGTGCTGGAAAACCTCATGCACCAACATGTTAAGGACACTACCAAAGTGAGAGGGAGGATGAACCAGCAAGATTGGACCTTGTGTTCACCCTGGGCAGCTCAGACATTGAGGACATCAAGTATGAGAGTCCCCCAAGGAGCTAGCGACCACGTGTTTCTGTGCTTTGAATACATAGTATACTGCAAGTGGAGAGAATAACAGGCGTTGAATGGGAAACGCTGACTATAAAAGACGGGACACATAGGGTTGAAGAACTTCCTGCGGGATGTCCAGTTGGAGGACCAGAGAACTGGCAGGAAAGCCAGTAAAAGAAATGATGGAATATGTAACAACAAAATGCAAGGAGGCATGGAAAGGTTTATTCCCAAGGGCAACAGAAACAACGGGAAGACCAGACGAGCCCCTGGTTTTTACCCGACGGTGTAAGGAGGCAAAACAAAGTGCAATAGAGAAGGAAAAAGTACAGAAGGCAGAGAAAAAAAAACACACGAAAATAGGGAGATCAGTCGCAGAGCCAGAATGATAAGGCACAGGTAAGGAGTGGAGGTCCCAGCGACAGTATGAAAATGACATACCATCGAGAATCAAGACTGACCCAAACTGTTGTATAGCCACAATCCAGGAGGAAGATAACAGTCAAAGACCAGGTGATCAGCTTAAGGACAGAAAGGTTGGAGACCTCACAAGAAATGATCAGGAGGTATGTGAGGAGCTGAACAGGAGATAAGGAAGTTTTTACAGTAGAGACAGAAGGAGGCTGCGGGAAGACAGCACAGAGGGAACATCAAGAGGGAAATATACAACAAGTGTTGGATGACGAACGAACAACTGAGGAGGAGTGAAGAAGCTCTTAAGTGACCTTTACACACCTCAAGTCGATGGGACCGGACAACATCTCCCATGGGTCCTTAAGATGAAGGAGCAGAGAATGCTGCCATAGCCCTCAAACACAATCTTCAACACAATCCCCTTGAAACTGGCAAACTAACCTGAGAAATGGAAGACACTGAGTAGTCCCCCATATTTAGAAAGGAAACAGAAACGAGGCACTAAACTACAGACCTGTGTCCTCTGACATGTATAGTGTGCAAAGTCATGGAGAAGATTATCAGGAGGAGAGTGGTCGGAACACCTGGAAGGAACAAGATTATAAATGAAAACGCAGCATTGGTCATGGAAGGGCAAATCTTGTATCACAAACCTCCTGGAGTTTATGACAATGTAACGAGAAGTAAGACACGAGAGAGAGGTGGGTAGATTGCGTTTTCTAGACTGCAGGAAGGCCTTTGACACAGTTCCCACAAAGAGTTTAGATGCAGTAAGCGGAGGATCAGGCGCATGTAAAAGGAGGTGCAATTGCAAATGATAATGAATACCTGACAGGGAGGCAGCAAACGCGTTCATGGTTACATGAAGAGGTACACAGTAGGCCGCCTGTTACAGCGGGGTCTCACAGGTGTCAGTTCTAGGATCCAGTGCTATTTTTGATATAGGTGAACGACCATGATGGAAGGAAATAGAACCTGAAGTGTCCCTGTTCGCAGATGACGCGAAGTTATTGAGAAGAATTAAGTCGGACGAGGATGAGCAGGACGCAAAGAGACCTGACAGCAGGACATGTGGTCCCAGTAACTGGCTTTCATCGAATTCAATCCAGCCAAGCAAATTCATGAAATTGGGAGGGGCAAAGAAACCGCAGACAGAGTATAGGCCTAGGTGGACAAAGACTGACAGACCTTCACTCAGGTGATAAGACTTGGTGACTATAACACCGACACATCACCGGAGGCACACATCAACCAAATAACGCTGCAGCATACGGTCGCCTGGCAAACCTGAGAAAAGCAATCCGATACCTTAATAAGGACGCGTTTTAAGACACTGTACACTGTGGTATGTTAGACCCATACTGGTAGTATGCATGCACAGTCTGAACCCACACCTGGTCAAGCACGTCAAGAAGTTAGAGAAAGTACAAAGGTTTGCAACAAGGCTATCCCAGAGCTCAAGGAATGTCGAACGAGGAAAGGTTTAGGAAATCGACTGACGACACTGGGAGACAAAGGTTGCATGGGTGAATTATAACGACATACAAGATACTGCGGGGAATAGACAAAGGGGGACAGAGATAGGAATGTTTCCAGAGAGGGCACACAGCAACAAGGGTCACAACTGGAAGCTGAAGACCAGACGAGTCACAGGACGTTAGAAAGTATATCTCAACATAGAGTTGTTCAGCAAGTGGAATAGCCTAGTAAAAACAAGTGGAAGTAGTGGAGGCAGGAACCATACATAGTTTTAAGAAGAGGTTATGACAAAAGCTCAGAAGCCAGAAGAGAGAGGATCCATTAGCAGATCAGGAAAGAGGAGGCCGGGCCAGGAGCCTTGAGTCTCGACCCCTGCAACCACAATTAGGTGGAAGTACACACACACACACACACACACACAACACACATCACACACACACACACACACACACACCACACCCACACACACACACACACACACACATACACATACAAACACAACACAACACATACCACACATGCACACACACACACACACAACAGCACACACACACACATACACACATACCAAAATACACATACACACACCGCGCGCACACACACGCGCACACACACGCCTCACGCGCACACACACAGACGCACGCTCACACACACACGCCACAACTCTCACACACACAACAGCCTAGTGTCTAATCGACAAGTTGCCCCTAGAACAAATGGTAAAACACACACATAACACACACACACACACACACACAAATCGGTGAGTACAAATAGGTGGGTACACACATGCCACACCCATACACACACACACACAGGAGAGAAGGGGGACAATGATATCGACATACAAAATACTGAGAGGAATTGACAAGGTGGACAATAGACAGATGTTCTAGAGATTGGGAACACAGTAATGAGCAAGTGACACAGTTGGAACTGAAACACAGATGAATCACATGGATGTTAGGAAAGTATTTCTTCAAGCCACAGAGTAGTCCAGTAAGTGTAATAGTTTGGTGAAGCGATGGTAGTGGAGCAGGATCCATACATAGCTTTAAGCAGAGGATGATAAAGCTCACGGCTCAGGGAGAGTGACCTAGTAGCGACATGCAGAGGCGGGCCAGGACTCGGACTCGACCCCCTCAACTCAACTAGGTGAGTAACAACTAGTTGAGTACACACACACAGCACACCCACACACCACCACACAGGTTCACAGCGCTACAGTCTCAGGCTCACTAAATTACAGCACTGCACTTCATTCCAAATCACATCAAAGGACTCTAATAAAATCAGGGAAGTATAAGAGAGCAACTTTAGTAATTGTTAAAAAGTCATCAGGAATCCTGTCGGACTGGCATTCGGCCACACTGATGAAATATTCCAAAACCATACAGTGGATGCCACAGTACCAGTGCTAAGGCCACAGCCAGAGCTATGTCACAGACAGTGCTATGCCACAGACAAGTGCTAAGGCCACAGACAGTGCTATCCACAGACAGTGCTATGCCACACTCAGTAGTAGTAACCAGTTACCAAGTACCACTGTGCCAGTTACTCACGACCAACCGTCTCTGCCTGAAGTCACTGTCTGAACTCATATTGCGCTGACCTGGCAGTAATTCAAAGACCCTCTCACAAGTGATTTATTTCTACAACCTTATTTTGTTTGCCTTGTTCGCAGTGGAATTATTTTGTTGGACTTTTTCTGCAGTTAATTATTTTGTTTGCACATGTCTGCAGTGAGAATTATTTTGGTTGCACTTGTTCTGCATGAATATTTTGTTGCACTTGTTCTGCAGTTAGAAAATTTTCTTTTATTATATTTTTTATGAATTATATTTTAATTTTGTCTATGCATTCTTAGAAAATACTTAATTCCCAGTAAACTTTTATGTAATTTTATTTTAAACTGTTTTTACATTGGAGATTTAAAATTTTATTAATTATTTCTTTATTAAGCAAAGTAAAAGACAGCTCATTTTGGCATTTAATGTCAGTCTCCAGTAATATTTTTACTTGTAATTTCAATTAAATTTTTTTATTCTGACCAATAGTCCTTCACAATGAGTTGTCCTTCCTCTTGCAGTGTATCTTAACGGTATTTTTTTTTATTCTTCTGCAGAAATAGTTGCATCTTTATTTCCAATTCTAGAATTATATCATTTTATACTTCATTATTTTTTTGCCTTATTTGTTCTCGTGTTACTTTGCCATTATGTCTACACATACCGTCAAGTTGATACTTTAGTGAATGACGACACTCAGACCTCTCAGGCACTGTTCCCCTGTCCTCGGGTCCTCACATTCCATACCGACTGACAGACCGACCCAGGACACCGAGATACCTTATAGTTTTTATACTCGTGATTCCCTTGATGGCGTTAACCTTTATTCAATGGCCATGTCCATAGTCCAGTAAGCAAGGTTTGCGGCCATTCGTACTGTGCTGGTGCTCCTAGTTAAGTCCCTCCTCAGAGGAAAGTCTTATCGACTTGCTATAAGCTCTTTAATCGATCCCCTGCTGCTTTCACGTTGGTGATCTCTTGATAAGCGAGACTTCAGGAATCTTACTAAGTGGTCACAATATAGAACTGGATTCGATACTATTCCTTGTCCCAGTAAAAACAGCTGATCCCATATGTCGTATTCTTAGTGAACTAAGTGAATGCAACACCCATAGAGTAATGAATCGTTTAGTGCATCTTCTGTAGATAAGACAAACTTTTATCATCATTTTATCAATGCTGTCCAATCATCATCTTTCTCCCTGAAGAGGCTAAAACGTCATTTACAGAATCGCTTGCCTAAAATAGCAGCTTTTGGAGTCAATTAAAGACTAATGCACCTGCTTCCGTGTGTGCTTATGAACTCATCCTCCAAACTGTGACGATGGAACCACTACAGCCTTAAATCATGTACGATCCTTGGTGCCCCCAGGGTACTTTAAAACATGTATTTAAACGTAATTTCACAAATATGCCTCAGTTGCCCACCTCATTGTTTGCGCCACAGAGACAAATCGTGGTCGTCAACCATCTCAGAGATCACCAAGACAGTGTATCAGAGTCTCGTTATACACCTCGTAGAATTTCCGTAGTACATTCAGTAAACATAGTCGGCGGACTTTGTAATAATTGTGGGTATTTCCGTTGGCCATATGCAATTAATTTGTCCGATAGTTAACCCTAAGAGACGTCGTACTAGATGAGTAACCCTCTTTTCCCTACTGTACTTATCATAGAATACATGGACAATGACATATCTGAGTGCAATGCTCTCTATAACCTTCATACTCTATCTTTCCGTGCCGGTCCAACCGCAGAACCCGTAGAGGAAACAGAAGCGTTGTTCTCAAAATAACCAGAACCAGGCTCATTCCTTCCAGTTCTCAAACTAACCAAGAAACCAGTCTAGTTCTTCCAATTCGTGGAATTCGAGCGCCCCAGTCCAAAAACCGTCCCCAGGGTGACAGTAGGTAAATGAAGTAAAACCACCAATCCCCCGTTTCACAATTCCTTGAAGCCTTAGCAGTCTCGAGAATGACAATCCTCAGAATGATAGTTGCTTCACATGACTCTGAACATAGATGATTTGGGGGGGGTGGGGGGGGGGGATGAAGTGGAACAAGTCTTTCTGATGACACTCCCCTTTTGTATTCACATAACTACCAATGCAACCATAGTCCCTGTAGTGCAAGCATCGTTCATAATGCGCCCGTTCATTGTTCATGGACTCTGTGCGCAAGTCAATATTAAATTATGTCTAGTTGTTTAAGGATAAGCAGTTAACGACATGTCCTTCTCGTAGAACCGACTCATGTGTCCCTCCCTTAGTGGAGTAGCGGTTCTCACCTGCGTGTCCGAGGTCCGGACTTAGCCGCGGGAACCTTTTCATCCAAGGTAGAGACTTCACTGCTTCCCTTCCTTGTTGTCGACCAGATTACTTTCCCTGGACCTTCTACTGGGATTTGCTTCCATGCGAGACTTACGCATTGTGCTCGACCTTATATCGATGGGCATGCCAAATTGACGACTTGGATCGTTCCATTTCGGGTACCAGCTTGGATCAGAATCTGTTTATACTGCTGCAAGAGTAGATTACGGATTAAGTCCTTACAAGCTAATGCATTCTCCAGTAGCGTACCCAGCGTCAGGCACTGTAATTCGGTCACTCCCATCAGTGTTCCACCTATAACCGTCAGACTTGCAGATAGTCCCGATGCCTCAAGTGGTCCGAGACACCCCCCAGATTGCCTGAGTGCACAACCTTATCCCTGCAATGCCTGTTAGTTTCGAGTAGTAGTTTTCTCCACAGGGTACGCCCTGTCGAAAACAATTAACTTGCAAACAAGTAATGCCATCTCTTGTTGATGTCACATGCCGTCTGCAGAAAGACGTCTCTGTTGCGGCTAGTGCTCTCACTAGAGTGTCTGTAGTTGTTCCTAGTGCTCCAGATGGTGATAACGTAATAGTTGACAGTGATTCTTGCAAAGTAAAAGGTCTATTTGTTGAACCATCCTTACATGTTGTAAGAGATAGTAAGATCCTTTGTGGGCTTAGCAGGTTTTTATAGATCCTTCATTGCCAATTTTTCTTCCATAGCTGCTCCTCTAACTGAGTTGCTTAAGAAAGATGCTCCTTTTGTTTGGACCTTCCGTCAAGAAAGAGCATTCCAAACTCTAAAAGAAAAGCTAACATCTGCTCCAATTTTGAAATTTCCAGATTTTTCTAAGCCTTTCTATCTGACAACTGATTGCTATCAAATGCATAATGTGCCTGAACTAAGCTCAGAAGACGATGGCAAGTACAACGCAGTTGCATTTTGCAAGCCGAGTCCTTACGAAGGCTGAACGTAATTATAAACAGTAACTGATCAAGAGCTTTAGCAATAAGAAAGGTTCTTATAAAGCACTTCTTCCGAACATTCAATATATCAGTACAGCTGTTCATTGTCTTGACAGACCATGCTCCCACTGATACCTATTCCAAACACAACAACCTACTGGAAGGTAGAGCAGATGGCCCTTGACTAATCCAAGAGTTCACTCCACCTTTGAGCATTTACCTGCAAGTCAAATGTAGTCGCAAATGCTTATCGCGACATGTTTATGTAACTGCAGACCCTCGCATTTTAGTGCTGAAGAAGTAAAGAAATGCTCAACGAACAGATCCCATGTGTGGTCTGGTGTGATTTCGATTCCTGCTCCAGGAAGAACTTATTCTGAACTGTAAGCACCAGCACCCATCAAGACGTTGTTCATGAACCAAGAATTACAGTATCGAACAGCCGATTGGTACTCCTACATAAGAGTATAACCAGTTATATTCCACAATTCACTAGAGAAGTCCCTTACAGCAGTTCACGATGTACCATTTGATGCACACCATTAATGTATCGTTCAGTAAAAAAGCCAGATTGAAATACTTTTGGCCAATAAAATGCAACTGATATTTCTGAGTATGTTAAGAAATGTTAGTGTCTTCAAGCAACATAAAAGGCAATGCTAATGGCCCTAATCCAAAAAATCCCAGTATATCCCAACTACTAGCGAACCGTGGGAAAGAGTTTGCGCTAGATTTGTTAACTAATGTCCAATGTTCCCTCCAAGATAACAAACATCTGTTGATATAGGTAGACCATTTACACCAGATATTGTGATTTTAGTTCCTATGCAGATAAGACTTCTATACATTAGCTAAAGCGTTTTAAAGAACCGCATTATCTGCAGGCATACCACCCCTAAGTCCCTAGTAACAGATAATGGAGGTGAATTCTGTAATGAAATTCTTAAAATTTGTGCACCTGTAACAAGAGAGCATGGCGTGCTTCTGCAGTGTTTTAAAAGCTGAGGTTGAGAGTTGAAGGAGGAGGACTTGCTTTCTCCAGGAGTAGATTAGGAGCTGAAGGTCCACCTCAATGGGCCTGGAAGAGTGTGAGGTGGTTGGAGAATGTGGGGAAATGATCTCTAGCATGAGGTGCATGTCCTTCTCTCACTGTGAGGAGGCTGTAGGGTGGGGAGGTAGCAACGCTACCAGCAGTGAGGAGCAGCCCAGCACCTGCTACAAGTGGCGAGTTGTTCACAGAGTAATGGAGGCGCCTCAGAGTAAGTAAAGTTAAGAGTGCAGATCTGAAGGTAGGAAATCGCTTTCTCTGTTCTCCAGGATGAAATGTACTTCAATGGCCAGTGAGTAAGGGTACTACTGCCCCTGCTAATGAAGGGTAAGCGCATTCTTGTGGTTGGTGAACCCCTTTCCTCAGGTACGGAATGTTGACCGTGCTTATTGTAATAGGTAATAAGAAGATGAGAAGATATAGGTTGCTCCCTGGAGCTGGTTTGGGACATTGTCAACAGACTGGATAAAATCAGTCAGGTTAATGGGAACAAGCCCATTATCTGTCCTCAGTGCTGGTGGAAAAGATATTGGGAAGGTATGAGAGAAGAGCTGCTAGATAAGTACAGGTCAGCTATAGATTTCATTAAGTCCAAAGGGAGGATCCCAATCATTGTAGCATCTTGCCAAGAAGGGGAGTAAGAAATGAATGGTTTGTCTAGTGCAATTGGGGCTAAATTGCTGGCTAGACAGATACTGCAAGAACTTGCATATCGCCATCATTGACAACTGAACAAAACTTTTATGCAAAACATGATATGTAATGCAAGGGATGGGTTTTCTTCTCTCTGGGGCAGGGGTGGTAGCACTTGTACAGACTCGATTGAGAAGCCCATTGGTGAAATGCCTATGATTTAAACGATGGAAATAGAGTCTGTGGGTTGTTGTTTGGGAAACGCAAGCAGGTGCAACACCTAGGGGTTTGGAAACAGTAAATGTATAAAAGTCATTCAGATCAAGAAGATATAAAAAAAGACAAAAGAACATTCAGCAAACAAGGGGACAGCAGAGGGCAGCAAGGACTACTCCCTAAATGTTTACAATACTAATTGCAGGAGTGTTAGAAATAATGATAGATGAGCTAAGATTAATTGCAAGTGCAGGAAACATAGATATTATTGCTATACATTAGACTGGCTCAATCTGAAATCTAGATAGCTGCCCTCTGAATGTCACATACAAGCTTATAAATTAAATTCCACAACTGACAGGGTCAACAGAAAGGTGAGGTGGAGTAGCGATGTAATGTCAGAGACAATTTAAATTGTTGTGTTAGAAATATATAAATAAAGCGTCATCCCTGAACTGTTTGGTTACACTCTCGAGGGCCGTAGAAAACCTAATTTTGGGTGTTGATTTACAGGCCCCACATCTTTAAGGGAGTGCAGTATACTTCATGGGACGAAATCGTAATGCATCTACATAAGCGACAATGTTGTGCTAAAGGAGATTTCAACTATAGACAGATTGACTGGAGCAATTTTGACAGGTAATTTAGAGTCGGGTGACATTCTTGATACGATCCAAGATTGTTTTTTAAAACAGTTTGTGACAGAGCCAAGCTAGGGAAAATAACCCCTTGACATGGTTCTTGCCAGTAGGGAAACACTAAATTAATAATCTTGAGGTTAATGATGATCTTTGGTGAGAGTGATCGACAATCACCAGTTTTAACATATCATGGAATTCCCCTAATAATGGTCAACAAGTCTCCGTCCCAGACTTTCGCTGGCTGATTTTCATAGGACTGAAAAATAACTATATGTCTGAACTGGAATGGACCTGACTAGGGGTCCAGTAGGTGGGTGATGGTTGACCGATATGCATGCTTTCCAGGGCAAAGTTTCTAGCAGCTCAGATCAAATTATTGTTCCAATTAAGGGAAATCATATCAAACAAAAATGATCTAAAAGGATGAACAGTAGAATAAAATATCCGAATTTGTCAAAAGATAGGCATAATAGGCAAATCAAAAGAGGAGAGGGGCAATAAAGAAATCGATTATATTCAGTAAAGAGAAAAATAAAAAAGGGAATTAGAAAAAGCAAATAGAGATAATGAAGTTTAAAGGTTGAAACCAAGAGAATCGAAGACTAACCCAAAAGGATTCTTTAGGTATACAGAAGTAAGATCAGGGACAAGATAGGCCCCGCTCAAAGTTCCTCTTGTCAGCTCACTGACAGTGATAAGAAATGTGTAGAATTTTTAACACATACTTCCTCGACAGTTTTTACACAGGAGGATACCAGCGGATATTCCATACTGATAAATTATGTTGAACCAGGACGATAAAAAACTGGTGCACGATATTATGGTCACAATTGACATGTCCTTAGGCAAATAGATAAATTTAAACCTAACAAATCCCCAGGCCCTTGAAGAACTGTATGCAAAGTGGTTCAAAAGAATGAACGAGGAGCTTAGCCACACCTTTGGCTAATCTTTTCAACATATCACAATCAAACTGGCATGTGCCAGATAAGTGGAAAATGGCGAAATGGTATACCATTTTCCAAACTGTTGACAGGACCTTAGCTTCGAACTATAGACCAATAAGCTAACCTCCATAGAGTAAAATTTATGGAATCAATAATTGCCTAGCAAGTTCGTAGCCAACCTTGAAAAGCATAAATTAATCAACGAATCTCAGCATGGTTTTACAAAGGGGCGTCCTCCTTACGAATATTATTAACTTTTTTCACTAAGGTATTTGAAGGAGGTAGATCATTGAAATGAATATTATATTTGTGTATATGGTGACTTCATAAGGCTTTTTGACAGGTTCCCACATCAGAGACTAATTGAAGGAAAATTAAAGCACGATGGAATAGGAGGAGAAATTTTTTCCTTATAGAGGCATGGGTTGACAAATAGGCAGGCAAGAGTTTGCATAAATGGGGAGAAATCAGAGTGGGTAAAGCGTCCCGAGCGTGTGTTTCCACATAGGTTCAGTGTAGGGGTCCCCCTGCAGTTACACAATCTAACATAAACGACATAGATGAGGGTCATAAAGAGCGACATCGGCAAGTTTACCGAAGACACCCAAAAAAGACCGTGCGAATTCATTCACTATGACGAGGACCTTCAATCTCTCCAGGAAGATTTGAATAGACCGTGCAGTGGTGCGAGAAGTTGCAGATGCTTTTTAATATAGACAAATCAAAGTTTCTAAATGTTGGACATGACAATAACCCTGCCACATATAAACAATATTGTAGATCTTAATCTTTACGGATTGCGAAAAAGATTTAGTAGTTCTGTTAGCAGTATCAGAACCAGACAACATTGCATAAGTGTTCGCAATGAAAGCCTAATAGAATCCGTGCTCATATACAAGAAGCATAAATAATCGGAGGTCCTCCCAGGTTGTTTCTTCAACTCTATACATCCTAGTTGGCCCTCATTTAGATTATCAGCGAACAGTTTTGGTCACCGATTACATAATGATATATAATTCTCTGGAAAATGTACAAAGGAGGATGACAAAGATTATTCCCAGTAATGCAGAACCCTTCCCTATGAGGATAGCCTAAGGGCCCCTGAAACGGAACTCTCTAGAAAGACGTAGAATTAGGGGGATATGATTGATGTTTATAAGTGAAGGACAGAAAAAATAAAGGGATTAAAATAGTTTGCAGACAAAATATGCTAGCCTAGACAGACTCGCAGCAAATGGTGTTAAAAGTTGGAAGAAAAATTCGCTGATTCAGGAGGGATATGGAAAGTAATGGTTTGGTAATATAGTAGTGGATGATGAACAAACTCCCAAGTGACCGTTTATAGAGGCCAGAACGTTGTGTAGCTTTTAAAATAGTTGGAAAATACATGATTAGATTGGTGGGTGTGGAGTTTTGGACTATATAGCTATTGCAAACAGGTCGGTCGCCGTGTTTCCTGCCCTTAAGTCAAGTGACGCTGACCTGACCTAGGTTGGGTGCATTGGCTTAAGCTGGTAGGAACTTGGACCTGCCACGCTGGGCCAGTAGGGTCCTGTCTGCAGTGTTCCTTTCGTTCTTATGTTCTTATGTTTCATCATCCTGCAGCAAGGTTAGCGGAACGAACCAATAAGAAAGTACTTGATGATTTAGAGCCACTATCAATCCCAACAGTTGAAACGTGGGATGAAGTTATACCTGATTGCAGTGTGCTAAAAATTCCTGCTTACAATGTTTCAATAGTGACACTCCGACATTATGCATTGTACTGGTGTAGATAAACGTTTGCCTTGTATGAGTATGTTATATTCTAAATCCGCAACCAATAACCACCCTGATTGATTTGCAAAGCAACCCGTACCATCTTAGCTCAAATTGTTTTTAGAAGAATGCCTTGGAAACACTTCATAAATCCACAGCAGAATTTACAAGATGCAACAACTCGAGCAAAGGCCCCCATCCAAAATCAAAGTAATGGGGGTTCGATATGTTATGCAGAATAACTTTAACAAACCGTCGCCTGCCCAAGCTTGATCAAAAGGTTTGTTGGTCCTTATCGAGTAGTTGAACAATATCACTGTTAAATAAGAATAAGGATAAGAGTATTAGTACTGGTCAGTATAAAGAATCGCATTTAGATCAATATGAAGTTAATAATGTGAATGATAATGATGTTCCAACCCAGATAATGTACAGACACTTACAATCCTCCTGCACCTGAACACACTTCCCGATACTCATCAAAGACGATCACCCTGAATGTCGTTATTCCCACGTACACGACAGTATTTGAGAAATCCTCAAATATCATATGTAACATCCAATCAGATTTTGCCTCAAATATAGCATGAGTAAGCCAGTGCTACAGAGTTAGATCCTCGCCAGAAATGACACCAATTTCTGCATATTTTCAATCTCATTACCTAGCAGAGTTGGATTAAATGAAATAACCTGATAAGATGAATAATTACAGATCAACTTATCAGAAAATCAATAAATTTTTTTTTGTGTTCATGTTCTCTCCGCATTCTGAGAGTTAACAGTCTAGATTTAGTGCACCGCCGAATCTCCAATCTGTAAACACTTCTTTCTTTGTATATAAATCCACCCTCAGAATCCGTAGATCACATGAATACAGATCGATCTTCAAATTTTTTTTTTATTCACTTGAAAACAACAACGTTTGATTCGATGTTCATTCGTTGAGTTTTAAGTTTGCAATATTAATCCTTGTATTGCATTACAGTTTTCAGTTACGTAAGCTTCCATTCCAATGTTCTACTATGTATGAATAAAATGTTAAATTGTTGTGAACTTTAACATTGTATCGAATCAGCCCAAGCCGTATACCTGCCATCTCTAGTATGTATTAAGTTGTATGTTCCGGGACGACATACGTAAGCGTCCGCCGGCTCTCAGTAGTAGTAACCAGTTACCAGAACCACTGTGCCTATTGACTCACGACCAACCGTCTCACTGCCCTGAGTCCTGTCAGAACT
>NC_069496.1:720505-752166 GCF_026875155.1 Cherax quadricarinatus | reverse complement strand
TTTTTGTGACTCTCACTTTATAAAGAATCTTTACTTATAGCCCTTGATAATGGAGTAGTCACAAAGACTTGAATTCCTTATTTTTTCAATGGTTTTTGAAAATTTTTTAAAAATATATATATATTATATATATTATATATATATATATATATATTTTAAAATTTAAATAAAATTTATATATTTAAAATATTATATATATTTTTTTTTTTTTTTTTGTTTTCACCCCGGGCCGTTTCCCCACCAAAGGCAGGGGGCCCGAAAAAAAAAAAACTTTTCCCATCATTCACCCCCTCACTGTCTTGCCAAAAGGGGTTTTTTACACTACAGTTTTTAAATGCAACTTTAACACCCTCCTTCAGAGTGCAGGCACTGACTTCCCATCTCCGGACTCAAGCCCGGGCCCCTCCCGGGTTTTCCCCTGAATCCCTCAAAATGTTACTTTGTCACACTCCAACGCACGAAAAGTTTTAAAAAACCCATTTGTCCCTTCCTCCTATCAAACACGCTCAGCATGCCTGCTGGAACCCCCAACCCCCTCGCACACAAAACCTCCTTTCCCCCCCCCTCCAACCCTTCCTGGGCCACCCTACCCCCCCCTTCCCTTTCCACTACAGATGATACACTCTTAAAGTCATTCTGTTTCGCCCCAAATTCTCCTACATGTCCGAACCCCCCCAAAACAACCCCCTCCCCCCTGGAAAACAGTTTTGTAATCCCCCCCCTCCTCCTAATTTTCCAAATTTACGAATTTCTGCATTATTCCACCACACTTTGCCTCAACATGACATTCCCGCCTCCAGCTTCCCCCCCTCGCGCAAAAACATCACCCACGCTTCCACCCTTTAAAAGAGCGTTGGTAAAACTATACTCTCATAATTCCCCCTTTGCCCCCAAGGGCAAAGTTCTTTTTCCACAGACTCCAAGGGCACCACTCACTCTTTTTCCCTCTCAATTCTTAATTCACCTATCTTTCTAGACCCACCGCGCACGTCCACCCCCAAATTCTGAATACTTCCCTCCCCATACTCTCTCCCTCCTTTTGATATTCAATCTTTCACACCTAATCTTTTTTTTTTCCTCTAACCTTACTTTTCCCCTGTTTTCCCTTTTTAATTTTTTTCTTTGAACACCCTCCCAAATTCATCCCCCAAATCTCGAAACTTCTTTTCAAATCTCCCAAGAGCCAGTGTCTCGCAAGGCACTGTGACAACTCCACTTTGTGTGTGTTTCTTTATTTTTTTAACCCACGCCTCTTGCCAAACCCTCGCTTTTATTCTTTTAAAACCCCATCTATAAATATAATAAAAAACCCACGTGACATCACACTCCTTTTTAAAGGCCCTCTTTTCGGGGAAAAAAATTTTCCCTCTTTCCTACATACTTACTTGGCCTCACTACCTCGAAAAAAAACTCTTCACTGTTTTCAGAAACCTCCTCCTACCCCAAACACTTGAACATCTGCCACATTGCCCCCCTATCCACCCCGTCATACGCCTTTTTCCAAAAACCATAAATCCACAAAGACCCCTTACCTTTATCTAAATACTGTTCACTTTTATTTTCACTGTAAACACCTGTCCAAACCCCCCTACCTTTCCTAAACCCCTTTTTTCATTGCTATCCTATTTCTCCGTCTTACTCTTAAAATTTTTTCAATTATACTTAACCCTACACTTTACCGGTACATCAACAGACTTATCCCCCTATAATTTTTTTCACTCTCTTTTTTTCCCCTTTTCCTTTATACAAAGGAACTTGCATTCTCTGCCAATCCCTGGTACCTTACCCCCTTCCCTACATTTTTTAAACAATTGCCCAAACCCCTCCAAAAATATATCCCACCTCTTTTAACATTTTTATCTTTATCCCCCCAATCCCCGGGTCCCTTTCCCCCCTTTCATTTTACCTACTGCCTCACGAACTCCCTCCACCAAAACTGTCTTCCTCACTCCCACAAGAGTTTTTCCCCCTGCCCTATAAAAAAACACAGCTTCCCCACTTCATCAACTTTTAAAACTTCCCTAAAAATATTCCTTCCTTTTCCCCAATACCTCTAATCTCCTTTTAAATAACTCCCTCTTATTTTTAACTGACAAACCATTTTTTCTTAGGCTTTCTTAATTTGTTAACCCCCCCTCCAAAACTTTTTCTTTTTTTTCAACAAAATTTGTTGATAACACTCACCCACTCTCTATTTGCCTCTTTTTCATTGCTTCACCCTCCTTAACCTCTCTCTTTTTCTCCATATACCTTCCCTCCTTGCATCATTTACTTTGTAAAAACTTCTCTATGCTAACTTTTTCTCCCTTACTCTTTTTACTTTATCATTCCCCAATCGCTCCTTTTCCCTCCTGCCCCCACTTTCCTGAACCAAAAACTTCTGCTGAACACTCTAACACTCATTTTTAAAAACCAAACCCCCATCCTCTTCGACCCCATTGCCTAGCTTCATTCCCCATCACCCCCAAAATAGTTTTTAATCTTACCCAACTGCCCCCCTTTTTATTTTTAAAAACCCTTTCACCTTCTCTCCTGTGCTTCATTTCCTTGTACCCCATCTACCTTTTTACCTCATGTACTAAAAACTAAAAGTGATCTGATATATCGTGGCCCCTCTATAAACATGTACCCAAAGTCTACTCAACATTTTTTACACCAATAATAACCCAACAAACACGTATTCGCCCTACTCATATCTGTATACTTATTTATCCTCTTTTTCTTTAAAAAAGTTTTTCCTAAACTAAACCCCCTTTTTTACAAAGTTCAATCAAAGGCTCCCATTACATTTTTCACCTGGCACCCCAAACTTACCTACACACCCTCTCTAAAAGTTTTTTCCTACTTTAGCTTCAAATCCCCTCCCCAATTTTCCCTCACTTGGTTCAAAGGGTCCCATAATTCACTTTAAAATCTCCCAAAACTCTCTCTTCCTCTGCATTCCTCTCTTTCCAGTGCATACACCTTATTATGACCCCCTTCTGCATCCATTTCACCCTCTCTCAATAATCTTCGATAAATTAATTCATAAAAACGAATCTACTCCTACCTCATCTCCCATAACATTCTCAACCCTGCACTTGGGATTCAGCCTTAATAAAAATACTAATGATGCTATTATTACATGCTAGAAACATATATACACTGCAATAGAGAAAAAGAAGTCCCACTGGGGAATCTTTCATGATTACGTACGCTTTGATACAGTTGACCATGACTTGCCTCCACGTTAAAATTGTCACACTATGGTATTAGAGGGCCTCCCTCAACTACACAAGTCTAACCTCAGCAACAGAAGCCAATATGTGTACGCAAATGGGCAAGGCTATTCCCGCACAACCAACTACGGTTGGTGTCCCACAGGGGAAGTGTCTTTGGCCCTCTTCTCCTGTCTACTATACATAAATGACCTACAAGGCTTCGCAATTACTCCAAACCCACGTTTTGCAGAATGACACCACGACGTCTTCTTCTCACCCGAAGCCCAGTCACGCTAGCCAATACTGTAAAACACCGAATTACAGAAAATATCTACCTGGATGAGGACTAACAAACTACTAAACGAATGTGACCAAACCTGCTTCATTCAGTTTGGTAGCAGAGCGACAGATGTACTCTTAACATAACGATAATCGGTACCTTCACAAAGCTAACAAGAGGAAAAAATTCTTAGGACATCCACCTCGATAATAGAGCTCAAATTTCATACACATATACAAACAAATTTTCTAAGAAAATTTCCAAGACTGTAGGCACACTATCGAAGTACGGTACTTGTTCCACAGTAGCCCTCCTGGCCCTTTAATCACGTCCTTCTTCTTTACCCCTATCTCAACCTATGGAATTTGTGCATGGGGCTCACAACATTAACCATCTCAGACCACTAATTACCCAACAAAAGGCAGCAGTTAGAATGATAACAAATTCTCACTACAGGCCAGCACACTACACCAATATTCAAAACACTCAACCTACTCACCATTCAAAAAATCCATACTTATTATTGCACTTAGTACATTACATAGAACACTTAACTCTGATATTAACCGCCCTCAAACATCTTCCTTGCCTACCTCAAAGAAAAACATGACCTATAAAAAAATAAATTATAAGGCACAGATCACTCTTTGATGTTCTCGTGTCCATCTCATGCTATGCAAAAACTCAATGCACATAAAGGACCTAAATTCTGGAAATTCATTACCTGTAAATATTACAAGAAATCACATTACCTGTTTATAAATTCAATCTCTTCTCAAAAGTTCACTTACTCACTCCAAAACAAATAATCTGAATAATGTAACCATGTAAATTGTATATCCTAAATGTTACTCAAAATTATATCACACAAATGTTAAAACCTAACTTTGTTATTTTTTTTTTTTTTTATATACACTACCTGAATGAACAAGCAATGCATTGCAACATATCGACCTGTCTTTGTAATACTCATTTGTATTTTATTGTATCTGTTTACAATAATGTCTTACACTGTTTTCATCATTGCTTAGTTAATCTTAAGTTAATTTTAAGCATGCCCGTAATGCTATGCAATAAGTGGACTTTGCATGCTGCTCTTACCTGTATTTTTTTGTACCTCTGTTTGTTGCGAAAATTTCGTAAATAAAAAATTTATCTAGATATTTTTTTGTTTTATATATATTTAAGTAGTGCTGAAGGCAGCTCAGTGGCTTCTTCTACAGGAGCGGTCCATTCCTGAGCGGCTCCTTCCCCCACAGAGCAGCCCATTTTCCTGAGTGGCTCCTCCTGAAAAGGCGCCTGCGGCTAGTGGCTCCCTTTTCACCTGATATGCTAATGACCTTGACCTCGCCCTCGAGACCACCTCGCCCTAAGACCTCCTCGCCATCGAGACCACTCACCCTCAACCCCACCACGCCCCCCACAACGACCCCCACCCGCGCCCCCCTTGCCTCGCACCAACCCACCCACCCACCATGCCCTTGCGCCCACCCCATGCCCCTAGTGCCGCCCGTCACAACCACACCCTCGCCCCTCGTGCCTGCCCGTCGCGCTGCACGTGTCTTGGCAGCCACCTTCTGCAGCGTCGTCCGGATCGCCCCCGCGCCCCGATTTTTTTCCGATTGTTTTTTTGAATTTTTTTTTGAATTTCTTGGTTCTTCCTCGATCAAATTTTTGAGGTTCACCTCCACTTTCACCCCCATCCCAAATTTTTCTGAAATTTCATTTTTTATGATCTCCTCAGATCAGTTTTTGGATTCCCCCCTCTGGGGGGTAGCATTCAAAATGGGACTCCCACTTTCACCCCAAATTTTTTTACTCTTCTCGATAATACAAAGACTCCATCTCCTTGGAATTCAAATTTGGCTCGATAATACAAAGAAAGACTCAATTCCTCTCGGATCAATCTTTTTTCGATAATTACAAGTCTCCATCTCCTTGATCAAGGTTTTCTCTATAATACAAAAACTCCTTCTCCTTGGATCAAGTTTTCTCGATAATACCAAGACTCCATCTCCTTGGATCAAGTTTTTGGATTCTCCCCTCTGGGGGTAAGCATTCAAATGAACTCCTCCTATGGGGCATGGTACTTTCTCTTATACGGTCTAAACAAGTGTGGACGTCACCCCACCTGTGTTTACTCGGCGGTCAGTGACGTCACGTGATGACCTCACACATACAGGCTGAATCTTGTAAAGTAAAAGGACACAAGTGCAACTAATGTGACATTTATTGTGGCAACGTTTCGCTCTCCAGGAGCTTTATCAAGCCATTACAAACAATATCATGGACACAGAAGGGTATATAAAGGGCCTCAGAGTGAGTGAATACTAGTGAGGTACCATTTCGATGTTCACTAGTGGGGGTAGTAGTAGTAGTAGTGGTAGTGACAAAAGTAATACAATATGGTAGAGCAATTAATTCGTACATGAGTAAAAGGATATAAAAGCTATTACTTGGGTAACATAAAATAGGTTGGACAAATATAAATTGGAATAGGCAGCTTGTTTCAGTGTTCACTCTATGTGCTTTGTGTAGTATAACAGAGGACTATTTGATGGCAGGGTTTCACTGGTTTTCAGGAGGATTCTTGCTAAGACTTCGGAGAGGGTGTGAAGCTGCCGTTGTTCTGTTTAATTGTATTCGAACAACAGCGTTCCGTTGCTGATTCAAGGACACTTGCGTGTGCGGATTTATTTTCTTCTTTATCACTAACTTGGGCGTCTCTGAATTTCATAAGATGATGGTTGGAATTTCGGTGTTGTAACAGGCGTTGTTTAAGTTGTCGTTCCTACATGAGTTTGGGTTCATGGAGGCGGGGTTGTCGAGGTTTCTTGCTGGTTTCACCTACGTAGTCTTGTCACAGCCTCCACAGGGTATAGTGTAAACTCCTGCATTGACTGGTTCGTGGGATGCTTGGGTTTTGTGCCTGGTTAGATCCTTTATTGAAGTGGTAGAAGCGATGGCTACTCTGGTGTTAGCTCGTGAAAGTACTTTTGAGGACGTTTTTAGTGCAACCTGGCTGTTGGGAAGAATTATAACTTTGTTGGGTGGAGAGAGCGGTGTTGATGCGTGGAGAATTGATGATCTGAAGAGCTCTTTCTTGCAGTCTTTGATGCATAAAGATGGAAATTGTACTCAGTGAATGTTGGTGATGTATGTACATTCTCGTCAAGAAACTCAGGACTACAAATTCGGTATGCTCTTAGGAAAAAACCGATGATGATGCCTCTTTGGGTCTTGGTAGCTTGACTGAATAGAAGTGTGTGAGATCATTTTTATTGGTGGCGTTTCGATAAACTTGAAATCTTAGGTTGTTGTCTACTTTGTGATTGAGGACGTCGAGGAAAGGTAGCTTGTCATTAGACATCTTCTTCTAGTGTAAAACTGGATCGCTGGTTCAACTGCGTTGAGCCTTGCCTGAAGATCCCGTACATCAAACGTTTTGGAGAGTAGAGGTTTATTACGAGGACATCGTCCACGTAAATGTAAACCAAGTGGTACGCTTGGAGGGATGATTGTGGGCGAAGTGTTTCGGACTCTAGGTGTTCCATGTATAGTTGGCTTGTGACGGCACTTATTGGGGACCCAATTCCATGCCGTAGGTTTGTTTGTAGAGCTTGTTATTGAAGGAAAAACAGTTGAAGTTAACACAGAGTTCAATCAAGTCAACAAAATCTCAAGTTTATCGGAAACCCACCAATAAAAATGATCTCACACACTTCTATTCCAGTCAAGATACCAAGACCAAAAGAGGCATCATCATCGGGTTTTTTTCCTAAGCATGTGCATACCGAATTTGTAGTCCTGATTTTTCTTGACGAGGAATGTACTTACATTCACCAAACATTCACTGAGTTACAATTTCCTTCTTTTTTCATCAAAGACTGCAAGAAAAGAGCTCTTCAGATCATCAATTCTCCACGCATCAACACCGCTCCCAACAAAGTTATAATTCTTCCAACAGCCAGGTTGCACTAACGTCTCAAAGTATTTCACATGCTAACTCAGAGTCGCCATCGCTTTCTACATTCAATAAAAAGTTCTAACCAGACAAAAATCCCAAGCACACGAACCAGTCAATGCAGGAGTTTACACTATACCTGTGGAGGCTGTGACAAGATCTACGTAGGTGAACATGCAAGACAACCTCGACACCAGCTCAATGACACATATACGCATGTAGGAACGACAACTTAAAACAACGCCTGTGTTACAAACACCGAAATTCACCAATCATCTTATGAATTCAGAGACGCCCAATTCGTGATAAAAGAAAATAATTTCCGCACACGCAAGTGCCTTGAATCTGCACTGATCGCTGTTCGAATACAATTAAACAAAACAACGGCAGCTTCCCCATCTCCGAAGTCTTAGCAAGAATCCTCCGAAAACAGTAAACCCTGCCAATCACATAGTCTCTCTGTTATACTACACAAAGCACAGAGAGTGAACACTGAAACAAGCTGCCTATTCCAATTTATATTTGTCCAACCTATTTTTATGTTACCCAAGTAATAGCTTTTATATCCTTTTACTCATGTACGAATTAATTGCCTACAAATTGTATTACTTTTGTCACTACCACTACACTACTACTACTACTACTACCACTAGTGAACATCGAAATGGTACCTCCTAGTATTCACCTCACTCTGAGCCTTTATATACCCCCTGTGTCCATGTATTGTTTGTAATGGCTTGATAAAGCTCCTGGAGAGCGAAACGTTGCCACAATAAATGTCACATTGTTGCACTTGTGTCCTTTTACTTTACATATTGTCGGTAATTCTACCAACTTTATTACAGGCTGAATCTTGTCGACTTCCCCCTATGCAGTGACGTAAATTTGATACCCCACCCCACAGGCGGAATTTTGTTGACTTCCCCCCTACAAAATTTCAATATAACAAAAAAAAACATTCCACTTTTAACCCGGGAAAAAACCCCAAATTTTTTCAAAATTTTCAGGATGACACTAAAAACACAATATTTTTCTTTAAATTTTATTTTTTAATACAACCATTACATTTCATAATACTTTTTCGGGTAATACAACAGGGGGAATCACTCTTTTCTCCTCCGTTTAGATGGTGGAATATCAGGGGTTTTCCATAACCGGGGGAATTCATTGTTTTAAAATAAACCCCTTTTTATCAAAAAGGGCCTGACAACCCCTCCTTTTTTAATTCTTACTGTAAAAATTTTTCACCTTTTACTTTACTTAAGATTTAAACACGTGAATAATTCTTTATCAACATTTTTTAAAAAACTTTCTTATACCCTTTGCATGATTTTAAAAAATTGGCATAAAATGTGAAGGGATCCCCTTTGGCTTTTGCGGCCAGATTGATTTTTCCACAATCTTTACAGAAACTTTTTACTTTCAGTCTATCAACCACTAAAATTTTTATCACTTTTCCCAAGTTTAAACAAAAACCCCCAACTCCCCTTTTTCTACTTTAAACATAAAAGGGGATGATCGGGAAACTGAAATTTGAAAAATCCATAAAATCCTAAAAAAGGTTCATTTTTTAAACTCATGTACAAATTTTTACATTTCAAGCAAAAAATAACTTTCAAAATCATAAGAAAAGAACCCCTTTTCATCATCCCCAAAAAATTTGATAAAAATTTTTTTTTTTATCAATCTAAAAGAATTTGAAAACCGGGGATAAAGGGGTTTTTTTAACTTCAAATTTCTTTTTTGTTAAATGTAAAAATCACTCAAATCTTGATTCAATTTTGATTTTTTTTTTAAAAAAGGATTTACTCGCTCTAAAAAATTGCTTTCCCTCATTATTGATTTTAACAAAAAATTCAGCATACTTTTAAAAATTCAACAATGTTTTCCCCATAAAGGGCTTTTTAAATTTTAATTTAAAAATTTTTTAAACCTTGATAGGACATCGTGTGGCGTTCCCTGTGCAATTTTAATTTGGGTTAAAAAGGGTTTTAAAAAAAATTTTGGACTGAGTAAAACATAAAGTATGGCCCCTTTTTCCACCCTCTAACCCAAGTTCCAGTTAAATTTAACAAATCTAACTGATCAAATAATTTTTTTTTTGGGGAAAATGCCCGGGCCACTAATTTCGCATTATTTTTGGGGGATCTTTTTTCCTTTCTTTTTTCCAAATAATTTGGGAAATAAGGAATAACATCTCTTCGATATTTCATGTTTATATAAAAGGAAGTTCATCAGTACTCTAGAACCTCAGGGACAGGTTTTTGGGGTATACATTCATCCAAAAACCCTTTTTTTTGACCCCACGGGAAAACATTATTTAAATCCAAAAATCGAGGAAAGAAATTTTTCTCCCTTTTAGATAATTTTCTTGCCTTTTCTGGGGAAGGGGCTTAACCATCGCACTAAAAATACAAAAATTTAAAAATCTAGATAAAAAATAAGGTCCCCCTTTTCCACTCTCAAAAATAAAAAAGGGGATTAAAAAGGGGAAATTACTGCTTTAAATACGGTTTAATTGCACCCCGTAAACCCCCCCTCTGAGATTCCTTTTTAAATCAAGTCATATAATTCGGGGGAATTATCTTTCAAATTTTACATTATTTTTTTCAAGAGGAATTTTACCCCAAACTGTATGAAGGAAAACTTTTAAAAAATTAAAAACATCTAGCTTTTTAAAAAATTTGATTTTTTTTACGCCACTCCATTTAAACATGGGCTAAAATCCAACATCTGTCTTGAATAAAACCATCAAAAAATTTCCCTAAAGTCTTACATTTCCCCAAAACAAACATTTTTCAATGCTGATATAATCTTCCGGCTAATAGCCCTTTTTCTCAAAAAATTTAAAAAAAATTTTTTCTTTCCCCTGGGGTAATTTTTTTTTCATCGAGTTTTTTTTAAAAAAAAATAAATAAAAATTCAAAAACACAAAACTTGTTTTCCTTTACATAATAAAGGTAAGACCCCCGGGGAAACATCTTTCAAATACCCTTATATTTCAGTGTTTTACCTGCCTTGATATGTTGATCGCAAAAGTGGAAAGAGATCCATTAAATAAAGACAAAAAATCTTAAAACCCCAAACCCTTTACCTTTTCTTTTTTCCCAAGTTTTTGGAGCCTTGTTTCAAGAATTTTAATTTTTCCCTTTTTAATCAACCTGAAATTTCCTTTAAAATTTTCCTAAATCATCACATTTTTATGACAAAAAAGAAATTAATTTTCCCCTTATCTTTACACTGCAAATTAAACGAGCAAAAAAGGGCACCAAAAAAAATTTATTAAAAATTTAAAAAGGTGGTCATGATTTTTTTATTTTTTTGGGGCATTTTTGAAGGTTTTTAAAACCAAATTTACAAGTGATTTTAGAATCATACCATCTTATCCTCCTTTGTCATATGGATTACATGATACTCTTTTCAAACTTTATTTTTTTTCCATTCCCCAAACTAACTTTTAAAATGAAATGTTTAACACACCTCCCCCTAAAACCTTTTCATACACACTATTTCTCCTTTGGGGATCAAAATAAAATAAACCCAATAGGAAAAGGGCTTTATGACGAGATTTAAATTTTTTCCCCTCCCGGGAAAGAGGGTGCCCTAATGCCCCTTTCAAATCAAATAACCAAAATTTAACGCTGGAATGTTATAAACAAAAATTTTTTAAAGTGTACTGTTTTCCCCTTGCGGGAGGAATACGAGAATCTGATTGTTTTTTTACATCCATCTTCGGGATATCAAAACTCTTCCGGTGTATTCAACTTCAAACAAACAACATGACCTGCTTCCCTTCACAAACCCGGGTCCCCTTTATTATCGTTCTAACATACCCCCTCAAAACTTTGATTAAAAACCAAATGGGCTTTCATTCAACAATAAAGCACACATGAGTCCTTTAAATTTTTTATTCCCCCCTTACAAAACATTGCCCCCCCCCAAATTTTCCTATCCCTTTATCCTTCTTAATTGGGTAAACATATAATAAAACTTTATTTTCCCCTTTTCTAATTTTAAACCCAACTTATCCCACGTGAAAAAAAAAAGCATCTATAGAAGATTTTGGGGGTTATTAAAAACATCCCTTTTTTTATTATTAACTGCCTGCGAATATTTTTCCATGGGCATGTTCTTTTTTTAACAATTTATAGGGGAGAAAAGCAAAAGCCAAAATACACATAACCCCTCAATTTTTCTCTGGATTAAAAACATAATTTCCCCTCGCAGTTTTTTTGGGAAAAAGGGCCCATTGATCCTACTTGACTCTGAATTTCCCACTTTAAAAGTATTCGAAAACTGAAAGATTCGATTTTTCAAACCAGCCAGAAACCTCCTGATTTTTGCAACTCTGTCTCGTTCTTTCCCAATAACGTTCCCACTCAAACGATAAAATACTTTTAGAGATTTTTTCCCCTTCACTTTTCTAACTCAAACGCCCAAATTATCACAAATTGGGCCATTTTGATCATCAAACCCCAAAAGTTTTGACGTAATGTCCTTATAACTATAATCGGGGGGAAACCCGACGACCTTGCTACCTGGAGTTTTTCCTTAGAAGTTTTCCCAGGGGCCAAAAGCCCCCCCGGGCCCCCCCGGGACCAAAGGCCCCCCCTGGTGGGTCAGAGCCTGACAACCATGCTGTTGCTGCTCGCGGCCCCGCAAAACCAAAGTACAGCCACAGCCCCTGTTTTAGGGAAATGGGCTTTAGGGCTTTTCCCCTGCCAGCTTGAAGACTGCCCGGGGGCTGTTGGTAATCCCCCTTATGTGTGCTGGGGCAGTTAACAGTCTCCCGGGCCCCCGACACTTATTGTATGGCTCTTTAAAGTTCTATTTACACCCCTCCCCCTTTTTTATTGCCCCGGGCTTTGCTTTTTGTAGTGATGTTTTCGGGTGCAAGTTTCGGTACTATCCCTCTAGGATTTTCCATGGTATATAATAATGTATCTCTCCCTCCGCTTCCAGGGGAAAACAGGTTTTTGGGAAACCCCAAAAACCCCCCAGTAATTGAGGTGTTTTATCTCCGTTATGCGCGCCAGGGAAAATTTTTCTAACAATTTTTTTTTGTCGGCAAAAATTCCCCCTGCCTTGAAAGGTGCTTTTTAAATGGGGCCTCAAAAATTCCCGCCTAGAAAAGAACAAGTGACCTGAAGATGCAACATGGGCTTGGCCTCCCTATTTTTTAAGGTTTTCCTTATCCATCCTGTCATTTTTTTTAGCAATGCATTTTACAATGTTATTTTTCCATGAAGGGAGATCCTCCGACATGATCACTCCCCCGGTTTTTGACGTTGGGGGTTTTTGCCTATTTTGTGGGAGAATTTTTTTGTACTCTGATGAAGATTTAATTTCCTCATTTTAAACCCTATCGAATAATTGAAAAAACCTCATTTGTTTTAACTTCAAAATTTTTTCTGCAGCCCCAAACCCCTTTTAAAAAATTTTGGGTTATGTCCGGGCCCGGAGCCTTTCAGTGTCCCCGCAATGGAAGACACGTCCCCTGCAGATTCGGGGTTTTCATCTTTCAAAGAAAAACACGGGCTGTTGGGTGACATCCTTGGCTATGTTTGGATAGGGGGATGAGGAAAAGATGGGGGCGAGTACTGGCCTTTGGGAAAAGAGCTTTTCCCCCGTAGCTGCCTCGGAAATTTTTTCTCTGTTTTTACGACCACTCTTGTTTTCTGTTAGTGGGAAAATTTTAGACCCTCACCGACTTTTCCCGTTATTCCTTTAGCACGCATTTTGTGCCTGTTACGGCCATGGTCACAAATTGTCGGGAAATTTTGCAAAGTCGTTTATATTTCATCGCATTCTTTTTTTCTTCTAGTTTCATTTAGGACCTTGTTCCCTAGTATCCAATAGTTAAACGACAGGAACGGGCCTGTTTTTTAAACCCAGTTGCCCGGGGGTTTTGGGAAAATGATGGGGGGTTTTAGATGGGGGGTGATCTTGCTTCTTTGGGCCCTTTTTAAAGATTTTTATGATATTTGGGTGTTAGTGCTATTGGTTTTGTAAATTCTTTGCTTTTTGCTTTTCTGCCCCCTTTGTGGAGTGGGGGTTTGTCTGTTGTTTTTAGTAACTGTGGACGACCCCTGTGTCCATGCTCCCTCTCCATAGGATGGAAAAGGCTCGTGATAGGGGCTTCTTGCAGTTCTTGATGAACACAGAGTTCCATGAGTCTGGCCCTGGGGCAGAGTGCATGGGCATGTCATTTATCGCCTGTTCGAAGTCATTTGGCGTCAGGATAACATCGGATAGGCTTGTGTTAATCAAATTTTGTGGCTCTCTCATAAAAAATTCATTTTGATCTTCGACTCTCAGAATCGCTAGCGGCTTGCTAAAAACTGAGTCAAATTGGGACTTGAGTAGCTCACTCATTTCCTTGCTGTCATCTGTGTAGGACCCATCTTGTTTAAGTAGGGGCCCAATACTGGACGTTGTTCTCGATTTTGATTTGGCATAGGAGAAGAAATACTTTGGGTTTCTTTCGATTTCATTTATGGCTTTTAGTTCTTCCCACGATTCCTGACTCCTAAAGGATTCTTTTAGCTTAAGTTCGATGCTTGCTATTTCTTTGACCAGTGTCTCCCTACGCATTTCAGATATATTGACCTCTTTTAGCCGCTCTGTTATTCTTTTCCGTCGCCTGTAAAGGGAGCGCCTGTCTCTTTCTATTTTACATCTACTCCTCCTTTTCCTTAGAGGAATAAGCCTTGTGCATACATCGAGTGCCACCGAGTTAATCTGTTTTGGCATAAGTTGTGGTCTGTGTTGCTTAGTATATCTTCCCAGCTTATATCGGTTAGGACTTGGTTTACTTGGTCCCACTTTATGTTTTTGTTATTGAAGTTGAATTTGGTGAATGCTTCCTCGTGACTAGTCTCATTATGTCGGTCTGGGGCTCCACGCATACATGTCTGAACCTCAATTATGTTGTGATTGAGTATATTGTTTTTGAAATGGAGAAAATTCTTATCGATCATCATTGTTAGTGAAGATGAGGTCTAGTGTATTCTCCAGTCTAGTAGGCTCTATTATTTGCTTGTTTAAATTGAATTCGGGGCAGAGATTTAAAAGCTCGTTGGTGTGAGTTTTCATCAGAGCTGCCTCCTGGTGTTATTACTGCAACAATATTTTTTGCTATATTCCTCCATTTTGGGTTTGCCTTAAGTTGAAATCCCCCTGGAGCAAGATTTTGGGTGCAGGAGCTGGCAGATTTTCCAGAAGTGGTCAATTTTTAAAAAGCTGTTCCTGGAATTGCTGGGATGTTGCATCCGGAGGCTTGTAGACTACCACAATGACTAGGTTTTGGTTCTCGACCTTTACTCTAAAACTTCCACTACATCATTTGAGGCATTAAGCAGTTCTGTGCAAACAAGGACTCTGCAATGTACAAAGGGCCCAACCCCCTCTCCCCTTTTGCCCGTTCACTCTGTCACATCTGTATAGGGTTTTAACCTGGGATCCATATTTCGTTGTCCAAGTGATCCTTTATGTGGGTCTCAGTGAAAGCCGCGAACATTGCCTTTGCCCTGCAAGCATCCACGGATGAAAGGTTTTTGTTGTTTGTTGCTGGCTTTAGACCCTGTATATTTGCAAAGAAGAATGTTATCGGATGGTGGTATTGTTGGTACTGGGGGGGGACTTTTTTCCGGCATTAGTATCTGTATCCTGCTGGTTTGGAGTGGAGGCCATCGACTGTGGTTCCACTCCAGGGAAAGATGGATTTGGTGTACGATTTTTTGCCTTTCCCGCCAGTTTTTTTTTCCCTTCCCGGCACTAAAAAAACCTCTCCCCCTTGAGTGCTTTGGGTACCCGGTTTTCCCATGGCCCGGAAATTTTTTTCTTTTTGTCCCCTTTAGATGGTATGCCTGGGGGAATTTTAAATTATAGCATATCTTTCCTTACTGAAGAGGGACACAGTTTTAGGGTGAAAAGCTTTCAGGGAAGGAGTTTCATTTTCCGCTGCATATGGGCACGGCATTTTCTAGGGTGGTCTAGTTGCACGTCCCATTTTTTTTTCCAGTTTTCCCCATGCCAGAAAACCAAGTGCTAGTATGTGCACGGTTTGGGTTTTCCTTTGCTTTGGGTTTCGTGACTGTTTTTCCCTGTTGGGTGCATGTTCCCCCGTTTACTTCTGTCCTCCCTACACCAACAGGGGACCCCACCATTTTGTTTTGGGTAATATATCCTCGCTATTGCTAGTGGGTCCCTTTTTTTGCTATTTCCGCGATTTCTAGTTTGAAATAGGGTTTTTATCTTATCTTTGACTACACTTTTTTCCCTACAGGCTCCTTCCCCTAAGGCTTTAATGTTTTCCCTTTTCCGCGATAATTCCCGATTACCTGGACAAAATCTCCAGCTTCACCATTACGTCTCCCAGGAGACATCCCCACTTCACCGTTACTGTCCCCCGGGACAGCACCTCCAGCTTCACCTTTACTGTCCCAGGAAGCACCTCCAGCTTCACCCTTACGCCCCCCGACAGCACTACAGCCCCACATTTACTGACTACCAGGACTTCATCCCACCCTTTAATTTTCTGACTACAGGCCATATCAAGGGCAGTACCATTCACCCCAGACTTTTTATGTTCCCATCTGTTGTAGAAGCTTCCGGGTTTTTCTATAAAAGCAGTTTTGATTTTGTCCTCTTTGTGATTTTAGTCCACAATTTATCTCATTTGGGCATACCCAAAAACATTTTCCCTGTTTAATACGCTTTATGTTCTTGGAATCGCAAAGGGCGTGAATAAATTTCCCCACAGAAATGAAAATTTACCTTGGGGAACCCCTTTTGTTTTGATTGACCACAGATACACACATCTATCATAATTCCGCACGATTTTAAAAAAATCCCATATGCATTAAATAATTCTTAACTCTCGTTATAAATTAAGGAACACTATTTTCCTACTTAGCCTCCCTTTTTAAAATTCTGGTGTATGTAATAATTTTTCTGGTTCTCTCTTCACCCCCCTTATTTGTGCGACATTATTTTCAGACACGTCATGGGGGTATTGCTCTCTCATCATCAATTAATGGGACAAAATATCGCACCTCCTCTGCACCCTGGGCCTTAGGTTACTAACACTACGAACTACCCCTCACTTCTTTCCCCCGTCACACCTCCATGCTTGCATATTCCTTTTTCTTTCCAAAACTTAAGGTTAATTTCCGGGGGGGGAAAAAATTATCCTTCTTTCCCAAAAATTTTTTTATTAAAATTTCTGAAAAAAAATCTTTCCCTTCCGGTTTTTTACAAAATTAGGGAATTAATTTTTTTATAAATGGAACAAAATCTTTCTCAGTACTAACCATTTTTTTTAGATAAATATTTTTCAAAACAAAAGTAAAAATATAAAAATTTGGCTCATACCTTTTTTTCTACGCCTTCTTCCATAATACACTTTGGACCCCACCATTCTGTAATTCTAACAACCTCTTTTCGGATGTACACCACCTTCTTGATTTCCAACCCCGGGGCCTTTGTCGACAATTCCTCTTCACTAATGCTCCAAGTAATACTGTATATTTTTTTCTTACCCTCTGAAAAATTTCACTTATTAACGCACTTCCCAGTAAAAATTTACTCTTGCTCCAACAAAAAAGTTAATCCAAAATTTTTTTTTCCCTGTTTTTCTTTCCCACTTCAAAATAAATCTTTTTTACCATAATCAAAAATTTTTAAAGTACAACTCCCTTTTTCCCCAGATGGGGTTTGGGGATTCCCTTTGGAAGATGAGGTCGCCAGGCTTGATGGATGGAAACACAATCCTCGCTTGAAGACCCTGCCCTTATATGGTCACTCCAAAGTATTGCGCCATGATTTTGTACCCCACCTCCGCGATAATCTCCTTACTGAACACCTTGTCAACACGGTCAACGGGGCAATGCCATCGTTCACACCCAAATAAAAAAATCACATATCATTACATATCTCCTTACGAAATGGTGCCACACCAAGGTAAAAAATTTTTGGGGCCATTACGTACTCCTTACCAAACTCCGTGTCTCGGTACCATAAATAACTTTTTTTGGGTGAGGTAGTCCCGCCCCACAACAGGAGTTGCTCCCCCATTAACTTAAATGTTTTTATCTTAAAAAACCCATTAACATTACAATTACAAGTCACCTCTCTAGGGAAACATAACTCTCTCGACGTAAAGAATTTGACAACAACACATCTGCGCTTTGAAAATTTTTCGTAACCATCAAGGTTTTTCATTGCCGGTTATTGAATAGTGGCAAACTTATTTTCACAAAAAAATTTTTTAAAGTTAACCATGAGAAATTTCATAACATTAAAATGCGGGGGGGACATCACCCCCCTTAAACAAATTCAGAAAAACTCATAAATTAACATTAATTAAATTACGACCCACAGAATGTCTTGCTACCGATGAAAATGCAATAATTATTGTTAAAGATCTATTTTTAAAAGTTTGGTAACAGTGAAATTATTCTCGAATTTTTTAAAAAAGGTAGACATCATAATAAAGCATTATTCTGTTCTCAAAATATATTTCACGGGGACAATAGTCCCCGGGCTTTAAAACCCACCTTTTTGCTTTATTTAAAAGAGGATCTTGGTCAATAGAATTCGGGGCAAAGTTTTCATAAAAATAAAGAATTGTAAATATATATAAATTCTAAAAACGATCACCCTTTGGTTATTTTCATAGACCTTGCTTTAAATATACAAACAATCGTTGAGAACCATGTTTTGTCGGGATTCCTACAAATTGTAACCAATGGAGCGAGCAAAATTAATTAAAAAGGTTTTATGAGTTCCTGGTTCTGGGGGATCATTCTCGGGTGTAAAAAATTTTTAAATGGGGCTGAAAAAAAAGTTTGATCCGTCCATAACCTTGAAAAGGCAAAAATTTTTTAAATTTAGAAAGTCATATACTTTACATGTTCTTAAACCAAAAGTTTCCTCGTAGGAAAATTAAATTTCAAACCAAACCCAAGTGATATTAACCTGCGATTTGGGTGATTGGCTAAATTATCCAATATAATGATGGTTCTTTTTCCGTTTACCGTAAAAGAAAAATAACTCGTGTGATCGAGTTTTTTTAAGAATTAGAAGCATACTCATGAAAAAGAAAGACGGACCGACCTTTTACATGCAATTGCAAATGAAAAGGCGAAAAAATGTATCAGATTATTTACAGTAAAGGTGGGGAGTTTCAAATAAACAGTACGAATTTCTCCAGAGTAAACAAATAAAGTTATATCATTTTTCAATAAACAAAGCTTTCCCTTGCAAGGAGGCTTCAAACAGCAGAAAGCTTGCAAACATTGCAGAGGGGGCTTCAAACGTTTAAACTAAATTAACAAGTATATGCAAGGCCAATACATTTAATTATTCAAAATGTTAAATAAATTGGTAGTGCGTATAAATTTAAACCCACACTCGGGATTGGGGGTAAAACCCCCTTGCAAGTCCTGGGATTTTCGACATTGAATGATAAAAGGAACGTTTCGGGTAAATTAAAAAATGGAAGACCAAAAAGAAAACAATCAGTAAGAAATTGGCTGTTGGAGACACAACAAGGTGACTCGAGCAGATCACCGCGTTTTTAACCGAGGGGTTTTAACACAAAAAACAGAGGAAAAAATTTAAAATATAGAATTAAAAATTCCAACCCATAACAACATACAGGAAGATTTGAAAGTGAAAAGATTTTAAAGAAAAATTTTTCGTAAGAATTGACCCCAGTCATACCACCTCCAAATAATTATCACAGATGAAAAAAAAAAAATTGGGGGAAAATTTCGCTTATTTGGTATCTTATAAAGGTTAGTTCCCCTTTAAATTTGTGGGGAAAAGAAGGAGATTTGTGAGGACAATGAAAAAAACATTATAAAAAAAATTTAAAGAATTAAATACATTTTTAAAAGTCTCCCACCAACCAACGGGAAGAGTTTAAAACAACAGTTAAAAAAACCCCTAATTTTATCAGTGAAAATTTTCAAAAAATTTGATCAAGAATTAAAAAAACCATTAAAACCCCAAAATATTTTAAAAACAAAAAAGAGATTTGAGCATTAGCTTGTAAAAAATTGGTTTTTTAGCGTAAAAAAGAAATATTTGTTGAGTATCAGAGGGGAAATCTTCTTTGTATTTTATTTCCCCTTGCATAAAATTATTTTTAAGATTTTTTAATAAAATGAAAAAATTTTATCTTGTACCAACTTCGTTATAATCGCAAACCTCCGAGATAGTAAAATCTGGAGGGGAGAGAATTTGAAAAGGTGGAGGACTTGAAGCGTGGTGTTAAACGCAAGATTAAACTAGTTCCGTCAGGGAATCAAACCAGCTGCCTCACCTCGGGGAAACCTCAGAAAAAACCCCGATTTGTCAAATTCTGCACATAAGATGAGGGGAGAAATAAGAAATGTAAAAAAATGTTGGTATTTTTGCAAATAAATCCTTTGGTGAGTTTGGGAGAGAATGGGACCTTCTTACCCCCCTTACTGGACAAAAAAAAATTTAAAAAAAAAATGTTTTTCAGAAAAAAATGTGAAACAGCGAGAAGAATCGATTCTAATTACTTAACAGAAATAAGCATTTTTTAAAAAAAACAGGTAACATTTTTTATTTCGTGAGGAATACAAAATGGAAACAATTTTACAAAAGGAGGCGGGGGTAAGGGGGAGAGGAATACGTGGATAACATTTAGGTGAGTATATAAACTCTGGATGATATTTTTTTTATCAGGTGGGGTTTTTAAGAGTGCCGAAAGGCGGGGAAATCTTTATACGTCGTAGGGTTCCCGTCTTTATTTTTTCCCGCCATACACCTCGCTTTCAAATAAAATATGACCCCATTATTTGAAATAAAATTGATTTAGGTTTCCTGAAAAAAAAATTTAACCCCAAAAACCCTTTTTTTTCCGCAAAGAATTTTAAGATATGTATTAAAAATGAGAAATCTACATTTAAAAAAATATAATAAAATTTATATAGCAAAATTATTGGGGGGAATGAAAGAGTATGAAAAAAGCGGTGGGGGGCCCCCCCAAAGGATGCCCCTTTTACACCTATGTGCTAATGACCTTTACCCATATAAAAAACCCTTCCCGGGGGACGTGTCCCCTTTTCACACCTAGTGTTTTTTCCCGGGTTTTTACCATGACCCGCCCCCCAGACTACCTCACCCTTGACCCCCCAACCAATACCCCCCCCCACGACCCCCCCTTTGCGACCCCGCCCTCGGCCGCGCGCCCGCCCCCCCGCCCGCCCCCGCCCTTTGCGCCCCCCCCCGCGCCTTCTCTTCGCCTTCTGCAGCGTCGTCCGGATCGCCCCGGCCTCGAATTTTTTTTTTTATGATCTCCTTGGATCAAGGTTTTTTGGAAACCCCCCCCAGGGTTTTCGAAATCTCCAATTCCTCGGATCAAGTTTTTTGGGTACCCCCCTCTTCACCCCCCATCCCAAAAAATTCTCAATATCAAAGTCTCCCTTCTCGGATGCCCCCCATTTTTCCCCCCAATCCCAAAAAATTTTTCGATAATCAATTTTTTTTATTCCCCCTATGGGTTTTCGAAATTTCCCCTCTCCTGGGGCAAGTTTTTTTACCCCTCCCTTTTACCCCCCATCCCCCAAACAATTTCTCAATATCAAAGTCCCACTTCCCCGGATCCCCCTCCCACTTTCACCCCCCAAACCCCAAAAAAATTTTCGACAAAACCCTGATCCCTCTCCTCGGATCGAGTTTTTGGACCCCCCTATGGGGGTTTTTGAAATTTTCCCCTCTCCTCGGATCAAATTTTCTCGACAATCTAAACCCCCCTCCCGGATAAGTTTTTTGGATCCCCCCTATGGGGTTTTCGAAATTCTCCATCTCCTTGGATAAGTTTTTTGGATTCCCCCATGGGGGGTTTTTGAAATTTCCCCGGATCAATCTTTTGGAAACCCCCCCTGGGTAAAGCTTTTAAATAACTCCTCCATGGGGGAAGGTGCTCTCTCTTACTACTCTAATGAAGGGTTTTTACTCGGCGGTCAGTATTTCCCCTCATTTAATTAAATGAACTAAAAAGGGGCCCACACACATTTTAATCTTTTATACCCTTTAATTAATAAGGAGACATACAGTGCGTCACGCGCACAAGGGAATTTCGATCTTTTGTCTTAAATTAAAAGGGGACACAGTACATCAGAAGGGACTTTTTTTTTGTTTTACCCACCCTTCCGTTGCAACATTCACCCCCCATGTTACACCCAAATAAAAGCATAGGGACCACTATACTCAAATACATTTCCCCCTTTTCTTCATGGATACATTCTTTGTCTCCAAAGACTTAGTTGCCCACTCACCTTTTTTCCCCTCATCATTTTATGATTTACACGTCTTTCATAGATCCATCTGCTAACTCGTTCACCCCCAAATATCGAATACATTCGCTTCTTCCCATACTCCCTGCTTTTAATCTGATATTTACCTTTCATTGCCTAAAATTTTTATCCTCATCCCCTTTTCTCTTTCTTTCACTTCCCAAATTCCAAACTCGTCCACCAACCTCTGAAAAACTTCTCTTCAGAATCTCCCAAAAGCACAGTGTCATCAGCAAAATGCAACTGTGACAACTCACACTGTTAGATTTTATCTTTTAACCCATACGTCTTGCCAACACATGGAAGTAGTGCTGAATGCGGCTGAGCGGTCCCTACCTTGAAACAGTCCCTCCTCTGAGCGGTCCCTCTGAGCGGTCCCTCCTGAAAAGGTCTGCGGCTGAGTGGTCCCTGTGGCTGAGTGGTCCCTCCTGAGAGTCTCCTTCCATGCCCGCATGCCCGTGCGCCCCCCCGAGCACCAGCCCGTCCACACCGACCAGCGACATTGACCTCACCCCTTTACCACCTCAACCTCGACCACCTCGCCCTCAACCCCTACCACGCCTTCAACCCCCACCAACGCCCCCATGTGCCGTGCCCTCGTGCCCACCCACGCCCTTTTGCAGTGCCTACTGCAGCGTCGTCCAGATTGCCTCCGCTACCCGAATTTTTTCCAATTTTTTTGGGATTTTTTTTAATTTCTTTTGCTCTCCATCTCCTTTGGGTCAAGTTTTTTGAGTTCCCCCTCCCCCTTTCACCCCCATCCCAAATCTTTTTTATTTTTTTTTTTTATTTTCTTGTGCTCTCCTCGAATCAAGTTTTTGGATTCCCCCCTCTGGGGGTAAGCATTCAAAATGGACTCCCACTTTCACCCCCATCCCAAATTTTCCTGCTCTACTTCCTTGGATCAAGTTTTTCTCGATAATACAAAGACTCCATCTCCTCGAATCAAGTTTTTGGATTCCCCCCTCTGGGAGTAAGCATTCAAAATGGACTCCCACTTTCACCCTCATCCCAAATTTTCCTGCTCTACTTCCTTGGATCAAGTTTTTCTCGATAATACAAAGACTCCATCTCCTTGGATAAAGTTTTTTTGGATTCCCCCCTTTGGGGGTAAGCATTCAAAATGGACTCCCACTTTCACCCCTATCCCAAATTTTCCTCCTCTGTTTCCTTGGATCAAGTTTTTTTGGATTCCCCCTCTGGGGGTAAGCATTCAAAATGGACTCCCACTTGCATCCCAAATTCCCTGCTCCAATTCCTCGGATCAAGTTTTTCTCGATATCAGGTAAGCATTCAAATGAACTCCCCCTATGGGGCATGGTACTTTCTCTTACTACAGGTCTAAACAAGTGTGACATCACCCCACCTGTGTTTACCCGGCGGTCAGTGACGTCAAGTGATGACCTCACATGCACAGGCTGAATCTTGTCGACTTCCCCCTATGTCATTGACGTCACGTGATGACCACACACACACAGGCTGAATCTTGTCGAGCAGACATTAACTTAAAATGCAGGATAACACTAACACACAATATTTTCATTTATTTATTTTACAACCAATGCATTTCATATACATCCAACAAAAAAAATTAATTGAAAAAAGATACAAATCATTGACTAAAATCAACATAGAGTAATTCTTTTTCTCTTGGAGAAATTCTGTGCATTTTGTTCTAGATCATCTTCGTCGTCATCTGATATATAATAAACTTCTGGGGAGGATGATGGTGGGGAAGCTGGTGGATAATTTATGGGGGAAGATGGGGAATCCTCAACAACACATGAACTAGGTTGGGAATTTGTCATGAAATATTCCATCTCACTCTATACACATTTATCACATTAATGACTACTGGCAAAATTCTCCTCTCATTTTAAATTCTCTTCATTCATATATTATTAGTGCTACATGTAGCGGCACCCACATGAGACTGGGGAGAAGGTCTGATCACGACGTGGGGAGGAGTTACAATATCCTGGATAAAAGTGTCAACTTTAAAACTCCGTGAGTAGGAGGTACATTCTCAACATCCAAATGAGGCCGGGGAAAAGACTGATCTCAACGTTGGTAGGGGGACAGCAGCATCTCCTATGGGTGTGTAAGGGTGAGGTGGTTTCCCCGCTCCTAACAAACCCATCAACTCGAAAATCATTTGCTCCTGTGGATTTGATTTGCGCGAATAAGTTCCAACATCCGCTTATATTCACATCTGGCAAAGAAAAAAAAATCCCGGTTAAAAGAATAAGGTCCCACCTTTAATTGCATTAAAGTACAAAAACTTTTTGCGGGTTTTATGCATACAGTTCTAAAATCATTGATGTGTAAAAGAATAAAAGATTTTTCACTATTACAACAAGATTTTACTTGGTTAAGAACAAAATCACTTCCATTTACGCAGGAGGAGGATGTTGATTAATCCAACATACACAGGGTACTGTCTTCCCTCCTTCATGTAGAAAACCTCCAACGGGGTACTGAATTGGTTCATCCTTGTCCGACTTTGTTTTGAATTACAGTAGATCCAAACATTGACCCCAGCATGGTCATTTTATACCAGAGTTGTGACCTTGGCTTCACCTCTAAACGCCTCAGGCTCTACCCGCCGTACGATAATTCCAATATTTTACACAGATTTTCATAATTCCACGTTGAATTATTAGCAAATACACTTGAACATGAGGGTATACTGAAATGCCCATATGGATATTTCAAAATAAATTGATCATTCTTTAATTTATTTCTACTAAAATTTTTAAATAAATATGGTATAATTTTCTTTACACTATAATTTGTTAACTTATACACAAAATATATAGCATATAAGCCGCACACCAATGATTTTTCATGTTGAATTCTCTGATCAATACCGTATATGAAATTTCTCTTGTATATAATTTTCTCATATTTATTTGTATAATGTTTTAAATAAACCCCGAAAACTATCAAAATATAATAATATGTTTGTTCACATATATAGTACCAAATGCCCCATTTTTTTCATCTTGTTCGTTCAGTATATTAATGATGAAAATTACCGGCTTATCTTTTATCCTCATAATTAACTTCATTTATATTATTTGCAGCAAAACATCCCAAATTACGAGGCATATCTTCCCGTATGTTGTTTCAAGGCAATTTTTTATCTCTTTCACAATTCTGGTCTATACTATTGTATGCACTATCACTGTTCTATTTTCATTTATATTTAAAATCGCATGAGTTTCACCAAACATCAGACAAAATTCTATTCTCATCTTTCGGTTTACCAAATGTCATATCATTCTCAAATTACCATTCTTCTCGACAGATATAGCTTCTTGACCTGTTCACTTCTCAGGTCAAAACCTAATATAGTTCTGCCTTGGAGAAACTCTTATTATAATCAGATGATCAGTTCCCAAAACCCCGTGATTTCAGGGGAGCGTAATTAAACCTACTGCATGTGTAGGAACTTACAGTCAATATTAAGAATCATTTCTGAAATTTAAATTTTAACCCAAAATGATTCAAATCTTCATGTTGTAAATATAATGGATTAAAATTATATCCTCCATCATATGTCTTCATATCAACTATTATAATAAACATCTGACTTGTCCCCAAAGATTATCTGCGATCAATTGTGTTTGATTAGAAGCCAGAATATATGATTTAAATAACGTCTTCTTGAACTGATTTTCACACCTCTGCGAGTTTACCTCATGCTTGAATTCAATGCAATTAATGTATTTGTATACGGAATAACTTTTTCGATCCATAATTTAATGGAATTAATATTATATTTATACGTTTTTCCGCTTAATGGAGTCATAACTGCCCATGCGGGTGAATGCAATTCAAGTCTCAATCGACATTCGACACTATCCAGGCTATATTCGTGAAAACTACTCACCTCCAACATCAAAGGGAAACAAGTATTCACTTCATTCGATAATTTATCTTCGTCTTTCTTAATACCCTCAAATTTCAGCTGTTGTAATAGTATACTTGTTTTTCATTATTACGAAAGAATGCTATATTTCCCCAATGTAACTAATTTTGATAGGGATAAATGCTTAAGCAGTTTAATAAAACCTGCATGTGAAAAAAAATGGATTCGATTCATAAGTTGTTCATTGAGATACAAAAAACCTCAGATTTGAATATTGTCTGACTTATAGAATTCACAAATATCGCCTTATGTCCGTCTCCCAGTGAACTCCCACCCTCTTTTTTATATTTATGTTCATTTCCAAGGCCAGCCCTCTTTTAATCTAAAAATGCCCTTTCTGAACTTTGTATTCTAAATTCGAGAAATTTATCAGATCCCTGATTTACGGGTAATACTTCACAGGTGCGTCTAGCTGCTATTGAGGATTCAGTAATGCCGTGTCCTGGTAATTTTGGGAATCCATCAGTTATGGAATGAGAATAATGGGGACGGGGGCGTTGACCCCCCCCCCTGGTGTAACGTATAGAACACCAGCCGACATACTAACAATATGACAGTTAACAAAAAACTAAAATTAATTAAATATTCCCCTTTCTTTTATTATTAAATTTCAATCGTTTCAAACCAATCTTTCACTTCCTCCGGGGAATAACTTCTGTCCGGGCACCCTTTAATGATTCTACAACTCTTTTCTCGCAGAATTTTTAATGCAATACCATTATTAACATCGTTCAACACATTTTGTCCGTATTGTAATACTCCCCGGGGCAAAGGTATCAATAAGAAGTAATTTCTTTTCTGGCCATCCCACCGAGAAATGACAATAATCTCCGCCCCTCCCCCTAGCTTTATATAATATGATATCATCTAAACCTCCTCCTTTCACCCTCGAAGTATCAAAAAGTTTCAGGAATGATTCCACTGAAGGGGGGAGAAACTCGTTCTATCTTGACGGTTGTTCAATATTAAAAACAACTTGATCATTCACTCTCGTTTTTTTAGGTCTTAAATGTAGTACACATACAGTAGAACACTTATCATTATATTGAATTAACCTTCCTTTCTGATCAGCGAGCTTAATACTCACTTGATCAATTATCTTTTTATTAAGGGTTTGTACATTGTGGGATCATAATTAGATCTTAAGTATTAGTATCAACTCTCCCAAAAGAGATCCCAACTGATCGCCAAAATTAATGGGATCAATCAAATCACTATATATTAACTATAATTAATACCTGATTCAGGATCGGGTGGGTTTACAGCCTTCAAAACCAGACTCGTTAAAATAATCTCTTTTTTATTGGTAAAGACATACAAAATTTCATTACCTGAGAACCCTACATATCGCTTCCTTCTTTATCAAATTCCAACCCACATAGCCGCTAGTAATATCAGAAGGTAGTATATTTTTTTTTTTCAAGTATAACCACTCTGTTTATTCCTGGATGATATGTGAACACAATTTGAGTTTTTGGGGATGATAATACCCGTTATCTTTTTAACTGCTATTAGCAGATTTTCATTAATATCCTCATTTATTGCCTCTAAAATCCTTGTCAGTAGTGAAAAAAGCGGCTGGGGGAACCTTACAAAGGATGCCGCCTTTTCACACCTATGTGCTATGACCTTACCCTATGATAATGACCCTTCCGGGCAACGTGTCCCCTTTTCACACCTGGTGTTACTTCCGGTTTTGACATGACTCGCCCTCGAGACTACCTCACCCTTGACCCCAAACCAATACACCCGCCCACGACCCACCCTTCGCGACCCCACCGTCGCGCTGCGCGCCCGACCGCGCGCCCGCCCGCGCCTTCGCGACCCCGCCGCGCCTTATGCTGCGCCTTCTTGAGCGTCGTCCGGATCGCCCCCGCGCCTCGAATTTTTTTTTTCTTTATGATATCCTTGGATTTCAAGGTTTTGGTTCCCTCCTATGGGGTTTTCGATAATTCTCCAATTCCTGGATCAAGTTTTTTGGGTACCCCTCCTTTCACCCCCCATCCCCCAAAAATTTCTCAATATCAAAGTCTCCACTTCCTCGATGCCCCTCCACTTTCACCCCCAATCAAAAATTTCACGATAATACAAGATTTTGGATTCCCCCATTATGGGGTTTTGAAATTCTCCATCTCCTTGGATCATGGTTTTTTTGGGTACCCCTACCTTTCACCCCCATCCCCAAACAATTTCTCAATATCAAAGTCTACACTTCCTCGGATCCCCCTCCACTTTCACCCCCACCACAACCCCAAAAAATTTCTCGACATACCATGGACCCATCTCCTCGGATCGAGTTTTTTGGATCCCCCTATGGGTGTTTTCGAAAGTCTCATTTCTCGGATCAAATTTTCTCGACATATACCATGACTCCATCTCCTAGGATTCAAGTTTTTTGGGATCCCCCTATGGGTTTTCGAATTCTCTCATCTCCTTGGCATCAAGTTTTTTGGATTTTTCCCCCCACCCTTATTCGGGGGGTTTTCGAAATTCTCGGGAATCACAGTCTTTGGAATCCCCCCTCTGGGTATAAGCATTAAAATGAACTCCTCCTATGGGCAGGTGCTCTCTCTTAATTACAGGGTCTAATGAAGGTGTTTACTCGGCGGTCGTATGCCTCTCATTAAGTTAAATGAACTAAAAAGGACCAGCACACAGGTTGAATCTTGTATTCCCTTTTAATTAATAAGGGGACATAGCAGTGACGTCACGCGCACCACAGGCTGAATCTTGTCGATCCTTTAGTTCATTAAATTAATAAGGGGACACAGTACATCAGAAAGGCACATTTTTCGTTAATACCACAATTTCTGTTCACACAAGTTAGACATTTTTTAACTATTTCTTCTCAGGTCCTCCCACGAAGTAACCTCCTCCCCACCCTCCCAAACCCTCACTCCACCAAAACCTCACAATTGTCACTTCATAATCCCAATTTTTCTCGTTTTAACCTTTTGGTCATTAAAGTTAATAAAGGGGACTCATGCATCGAATGTCACCACATCGCTTACATCCACTTTCGTTAATTCTCTACTCACAATTTTACATATTTCCGAGTTAAAATACGACTTTTACTTTGAACATCTTCAAAATACACTCTCAATAAATCATTTGATTACTCACAAAAAATACCTTTATACATTTCCAATCAACACTGAAATACTCCAAAAACTTCCATTCGAACACCCCAAAATCACTCTGAATACTCCCAGAACACCTTCATAAGTACTCTTGCACATCATTTGAAAACCTTTCATAAGTACTCTCATTATCATTTGTACACCTTCAAAAAACACCTTTTGGAAAATTCTCACTAAACACCTTGAACACCTTCATACCCTTCAAAGCACTCTTCATAATCATTTGAACACACTCAAAAAAAACTTTGAATAACCTCTCAATAAACACTTTGAACCACCTCAAATCACCTTGACATCCTTCATGACACCATTGAAAACTTCAAAAACAACATTTGAACACAATCAAAACACCTTTTGAACACCTTTGACATTTCCAAAATACTATTTGAGTACTCCAAATAAGATTTGGACATCTCTAATTTATCTGGCGACTTACACATTTAATAAATTCAAACTCATCCATCAGTCTCCAGACTCGGCATTTTTCTCGTTTTTTACCATGTTTAGTTCATTTAAAGGTTATTAAGGGGACACCAAATACATCAGAAAAAAAGTCACAATAACTAACTCAACACTTTGCTTTGAACACCCCCAAAAAACACTTCTCATTAATTCATTTGAATACTCACTAAACACCCTTGAAACACTTCCAAAACCTTGGAATATCGTTTTTAAACTTAATTTCATCAAAAACCCCACTTATATTCATCTTTTTCTTCGGTAATCTAATTCGAATTCACTACCCCTCCATCAATTACCAACAAATTTACTCGTTTTAACTAATGTCATCACTGTAAACCAAGATTTTTTCACAAAAAAAAACTCTATGAACCTAACACACACGCACACACACCCCACAACACCCACCATTTTTCTGTTTTAAAACACATTTTAGTTCATTTAAAGTTAATAAGGGGGGACACAGTACATCAGAATGTCACAACAACAACATCCACAACCACAATTTTTTCTCGGGGTTTTAGCTATTTCATCAGAAAAAGTCCCAACAACAACCCATTATATCATCTTTTTTCGTATCTCTAGTTCGACAACAAAACCACACAACACCCACATCCCTAAACACCCATGAACATTTCCAAAACATATTGGAGTACTCCAATTACACCCCCACTGATTACTACTAAAACACCGCTGATTCAATCAAAAACACCCTTCAACCCTTCAAACACCCATGAACACCTTCAAAAACCACTCTTGACATTTCAAATAAACCTTTGAACATGTCCAATCAACAATGAAACACTTCAAAAAAAACACAATTTGGTTACTCCCAATTACACCACTGAGTTACATACTAAAAACACCGCCTGAAGTTCATTCAAAACACCCTTCTATACTTCAAACACCTTGAACACCTTTAAAAATCACCTTAGACACCTTCACAAAACACTCTTGAACACCTTCAAAAAACACCTTCGAACTTTTCAATCAACACTGAAACACTTCCAAAACACTTTGAGAGTACTCCCAATTACCACCACTGTATTCTACTAAAACACCGCTGAATCAATCAAAACACCCTTCAACACCTTCAAAACACCTTTGAACACACTCAAAAACCTTTGAATAACTCAAAACACCGTTGAACACTTCAAAAAACACCCTTGAATACACCCTTGATCACCTTCAAAAAGAAAACATCATTTGAACACACTCTAAACACCTTTTGAAACACCTTTGAACACTTCCAAAAAAAAAAAAAACTCCAATTTGAGTTACTCCCAATTACACACTGAATACTACTAAACACCGTGATATTCAATTCAAATCACCCTTCAACACCTTCAAAACACCCCTTGAACAACCTTAATTCACTCTTGAACACCTTCAAAAACACCTTTGAACATTTCTCCAAAACACGATTTGGAGTACTCCAAATTACACACTGAATACTACTAAACACGCTGAATCAATCAAAACACCTTCAAACACCTTCAAACACCCTGAAACAACTCAAAACACCTTCAACACCTTCAAAACACCTTTGAACAACCTTCAAAACACCTTTTGTGTAACACCTCTTCAAAAACACTCTCATAATATTTGAAACACACTCAAAACACTTTGGAATAACCTCAAAAACACTTTGAACACCTTCAAAACACTCTCATAATCATTTGAAACACACTCAACACACCTTTGAATACCTCAATCCACCTTTGAACACTCAAAACACCCTTGTACACCTTCAAAAAAACAACATTTGAACACACTCAAAACACCTTTGAACACCATTTGAACATTTCCAAAACACTGACAACACTTACAAAAACACCATTTGAGTACTCCATATACCACTGAATACTAAAAACACCCTGAATACACTCTAAACAACACCAAAATCACCATAAACTAAGATCCCCAACACCACATCCAACATCACCATCAACCACACAACACCCACAATTTTTTCTCGTTTATTCTAATTTCATCAGAAAAGTCACAACACCCACACCTCCCATTTTTTTCTCGTTTTAACTAAATTTCATCAGAAAAAGTCACATCCAACCCACTTATAACGTCTTTTCGTATATATTGTTCGACAAGACACACACACATCCCACAACACCCACATCCCCACATCCCCAACCACACAGACACACACACACAACACACCCTAACTAGCCTCCTAACCTAACTTATCCTAACCTAGGCCTAACCTAACATAAACTAGACCTACCTAACTTAACCTAATAAAAAACTAACCTTTACTAACCTTTACCTAACTTAACCTAAACCTAACCTAACTTTACTAACCTAATCTACACTTTGCCTAACCATTTCCT
>NC_069496.1:628679-720005 GCF_026875155.1 Cherax quadricarinatus | reverse complement strand
TCACCATCAACACCCTTTTTTTAAGAAACCCCCTAAAATCACTATAAAAAGAACTCCCCCCCTTTTGGGGCGCATAAAAAAAAAGAGAACACAACCAATACGCAAAACACTTAGTACATGACACCATCAACTGAAAACATATCTTATACACACACATAATATAACACAATCACCAACTACAATCACCCATGTTCACTTACCTCAAAATCACTAATATCACAGAAAACAATCATTTTTATAAACATTTCACACACACACACACACACACAAAAAAAAAAAAAAAAAAATAATATTTGACAATATCTAAGCGCACTCACCTCACTACCACCAACACACGATGTCTCACCTCACAGGACCGACGAGCTCACCTCCAGTGACGTCACACTCCCATTGTGTTACTTGGTGGTTGGTAACATCACACCTAACCCCCCTTGTTTCAACCTGTTGTACCCTACATTATCTAAGAACACTATATCCAAGACGATTACCAGATTTTATGATCCCCAACACCAAGATCACAGAAAACACACATTTTTATAATTATTCACACAAAAAATCACGATCACCAATTCCATATCATGTTTACCGTCATCTATCAACACTAATCACCAAGATCACCAAAAAAAAATCTAAGATCATGCATCTCAAAACTACTATATCACTGAAAACACTTATTTTTTAAACATTCGCCAAAAAAAGACTACCAAAAACCCAACACTTCCCAACATCTATAACATAACATGAGCACTATAACATATCACTATCACAAAAAAAATAATACACAAACACCCACATATTATACATTTCAATTGGAAATTTAAGACATGAGACATACTCACCAAATCTAAGACATTCACCTCCAACTAAGACATACACATCACCCCTAAAACTTCCTTCCTTATTCATTCCGTATATCTCCTAGAGCTGTTTTAACCCCGACGGTTCCATCACGACGTAGGAGCCAGAGTGTAGTAGGTGGTGTTGGAGTGGTGATGGTTCCTCTGGCTCCTACGTCGTGATGGATCCGTCGGGGTTAAAACAGCTCTAGGAGATATACGGAATGAATAAGGAAGGAAGTTTTAGGGGTGATGTGTATGTCTTAGTTGGAGGTGAATGTCTTAGATTTGGTGTGTATGTCTCATGTCTTAAATTTCCAATTGAAATGTATAATATGTGGGTGTTTGTGTATTATTTTTTTTGTGATAGTGATATGTTATAGTGCTCATGTTATGTTATAGATGTTGGTGGAAGTGTTGTGGTATTTTTGTGTATGTCTTATTTTTTGGCGAATGTTTAAAAAATAAGTGTTTTCAGTGATCATAGTAGTTTTGAGATGCATGATCTTAGATTTTTTTTGGTGATCTTGGTGATTAGTGTTGATAGATGACGGTAAACATGATATGGAATTGGTGATCGTGATTTTTTGGGGTAATAATTATAAAAATGTTGTTTTCTGTGATCTTGGTGTTGGGGACCATAAATCTGGTAATCGTCTTGGATATAGTGTCTAGATAATGTAGGTACAACAGGTTTAAACTAGGGTGGTTAGGTTTATGTTACCAACCACCACGTAACACAATGGGATTGACAGTCACTGAGGTGAGCTCGACGGTCCTGTGAGGTGAGACAACGTGTGTTTGGTGGTAGTGAGGTGAGTGCGCTAGATATTGTCAATTATGATTTTTTTTTGTGTGTGTTGTGTGTGAAATGTTTAAAAAAAAAAAAAAAAACATTGAAAAATTGTTATTTCCTGTGATATTAGTGATTTTGAGTAAGTGAACATGGGTGATTGTAGTTGGTGATTGTCCTTATTATTATGTGTGTGTATAAGATATGTTTTCAGTAAGATGGTGATCATGTACTAAGTGTTTGCGTATTAGGTTTGTGTTTCATGCTTTTTTTTATGCGCAAATGGGGAGGATTTCCTGGTATAGTGATTTGAGGGGATTTCTATAAAAGGATGTTAGATGGTGAATGTTAACTTAGTTTCTGGTGATTTTGACGGTGATTGTATATTCAGGGTGATTTTGGTAGTAATCAGTAGTGATTTTTTTTTGGAGAATACGGAGGTGTTTGATGTGTTTTATTTGAAGGTGTGCAAATGATTGCAGAGCAATTTTTTGAAGAAGATCAGTGTGTTCAGAGTTGTTCAAGAGTTATTCATGTTTTAGGTTTAGGTTAGGATAGGTTAGTTATGATAAAGTTAGGTTATGTTAGCTTAGATAAGTTAGGTAGGTTAGGTAGGTTTAGGTTTAGTATAGGTAGGATAGGTTGGACAGTTAGATAGGTTTAGTTTTAGGTTGAGTTAGGTTCAGTAGGTTAGGTAAGGTTTAGGTTAGTTCTGAGTTAGTAGTATTTAGGTGTTTGAAGGAGGTTAGTTAGGTTAGGATAGTTAGGTTAGTTAGGATAAGGTGTTTTGTGGAGTTAGGTTGGGTTATGTTTAGGTTAGGTTAGTTAGGATAGTTAGGTTAGGTTAGGACAGGTTAGATAGGTTAGGTTAGGTTAGGTTAGGTTCGAGTAGGTTTAGGAAGGTTAGGTTAGGTTAAGTTAGGTATATTCGAGGTGTTTGCTGGAGTTTAGGGTTAGTAGATAGGTTGGTTAGGTTAGGATAGAGGTGTTTTGATGGAGTTAGTTTAGGGTTAGGTTAGGTTTAGTTAGGTTAGGATAGAGGTGATTGATGGAGTTAGGATAGTTCGTTAGGTGAGGTTAGGTTAGGTTTAGGTTTAGGTTAGGAAATAGGTTAGGTTAGGTTATGTTAGGTTAGGATAGACAGTTTGTCGGGAAAGAGATGATTTTCTACCTGATGTTTACCCGCATTTCATGGCGTACTGTCTGTCCTGAGTACACAGATCATGTTCTTATCATGATTAGCTAATCTACCTTGTGGTGAACCGCATTACCCAGTGTGTTGGGGGGGGGGAAGGTGTGACCGCATCAATGAGTCTCTCAGAGCAAGGAAAGTGTTTCTATTCGTAATTGAGTAATTATTTCTACCATTGAGTGTGTTTAACCAACAAGAAAATATGTTCGATTTTATTGATAAAGTATTTTTTTTTTACAAAACCAAATTTGGAAATATCACAAAAATGTAGTCGTTCAAAGTAATTCTGGAAGTACTCTAAAGTATTTTGGAAGTGTTCCAATAATTTTAGGTTAAGGTTAGGATAGGTTCGGCTAGGTTAGTTGGGTTAGTTTTAGATAGGTTAGGTTAGGTTTGTATTGGTAGGCAAGGATAGATTAGGTTTAAGGTAAACCAGACCGCCGCCGGGAATTGAACCCGCTGTCATAGAGTCTCAAAACTCCAGCCCGTCGTCGCTAACTAAACCACTAGCCCAGCTAGCCACAATAAAGATTCATCCAACAAGGTTATTTTCTACAACAATAGGAAAGTTACACAGGCACCACTGTGACACAAATGCAAGTTTTACAGACGAATCTCCAGCTAGCGTGTCCGTGACGACTCTAGCTCAAGTCCCTTTACTGCCGTCAACAGTGACTTAAGAATCGTAATGACACGATTGCCATATAAACCATACCCCCGCCGGGATTGAACACCGCGGTCAATAGGTCCAAAACTCCAGCCCGTCGCGCTATACCACACTAGACCAGCTAGCCACATTAAGAATTTCATCCAACTAGGTATATTTCTACAACCATAGACAGTTATCACAGCACACTCTGTGACCATCAAAACAAGTTTTTACAGACACTCCATCCAGCTAAGCGTGGCCGTGACGAACTCTACTCATCCCTTTAACTGCCGTCAACATGACTTAAGAAATCGTAGTTGACGCAGTAAAAGTGGGCTAGAGCTAGAGTTCCGTCACGGCACGCTAGCTGGATATTCGTCGGTATAAACTTGCATTTGAGTAACAGAGAGCTCTGTGCTAACTTTCCTATGGTGTAGAAATATACCTAGTTGGATGAATCTTATGTGTCAGCTGGTCTAGTGGTTAGCGCGACGGGCTGGAAGTTTTTGATAATCTATTGACCGCGGTTCAATCCCGGCCGGGGGTATGGTTTTATTTGCAATCCGTCTTTACGATTTCTTAAGTCAGTTAGGTTCAGGTAAAAGGTTAGGTTTAGGTTAGGTTAAGTTAGGTAAGGTTAGTAAAGGTAGTTAGGTTAAGTTAGGTAGGCTAGTTAGTTAGGTTTAGGCTAGGTTAGGATAAGTTATGTTAGGCTAGTTAGGGTGTGTGTGTGTGTGTGTCTGTGTGTGTGTAGGGATTGGATGTGGGTGTTTGTGGTATGTGGTGTTGTTGTCGAACCAAAGAAAAAATAGAATACGAAAAGACGTTACAAATTGGGTTTTTGATGTGACTTTTTCAGATGAAATTAGTTAAAACGAGAAAAAAATTGTGGGTGTGTGTTGTTGTGATGTGGGGTGTTGATCTTAGTTTAGGGTGATTATGGTGGTGTTTTGAGTGTAATTCAGTGGTGTTTTAGTATTCAGTGAGTATTTGGGAGTACTCAAATGGTTGTTTTTTGAAGTGTTTCAGTGTTGGGGGTTTGGAAATGTTCAAAGTGTTCAAAGGGTCTTTTGAGTGTTTCAAATGTTGTTTTTTTTGAATGGTTCAAGGTGTTTTTGAAGGTTGTTCAAAGGTGTTTTTGAGTATTCAAAGTGTTATGAGTGTGTTAAAATGATTATAGAGTGTTTTGAAGGTTGTTCAAAGGGGTTTTGAGGGTATTCAAAAGGTGTTTTGAGTGTGTTTCAAATATTATGAGAGTGTTTTTGAAGGTTTCAAAGTGTTTTTGAAGGTCAAAGGTGTTATTGAAGGGTAGAAGGGTGTTTTGAGTGTGTTCAAGGGTGTCATGAAGGTTTGAAGGTGTTTTGATTGAATTCAGCGGTGTTTTAGTTAGTAATCATTGGTGTAATTGGGAGTACTCAAATAGTGTTTTGGGAAATGTTCAAAGGTGTTTTTGAAGGTGTTCAAGAGTGTTTTGAAGGGGTGGTTCAAGGGTGTTTGAAGGTGTTGTGAAGGGTGTTTTGATTGTTGTTTGAATTCACGGGTTGAGTATATCAGTGGTGTAATTGGATTACTCATTGTGTTTTTTTTTTTGAAGTGTTCAAAGGAGTTCAAAAGATTTTGAGTGTTTCTAATGTTGTTTTCTCTTTGTGAAGGTGATCAAGGGTTTCAAGGGTGTTTTGAAGGTGTTCAAAGTGTTTTGAGTTATTCAAAGGTGTTTGGTGTGTTTCAAAGCGTGTTTGAAGGAGTTGAAGGGTGTTTTAGATTGAATTCAGCAGTGTTTTAGTAGAATTCAGTGTGTAATGTGGATACTCAAATTGTGTTTTTGCAGTGTTTCAGTGTTAGATTGAAATGTACGAAGGTGTTTTTTGAAGGTGATCAAGACGTTGTTTTGAAGGTGTCAAAGGTGTTTTTGAAGGTGTTCAAAGGTTTTTGAAGGTATTGAAGGTGTTTTGATTGAATTCAGCGTGTTTTAGTAGTAATACAGTGTGTAATTGGGAGTACTCAAATTGTGTTTTTTGGAAGTGTTTCAGGAGTTTGAATTGGAAATGTCAAAGGTGGGTATTTTGAAAGTGTATTCAAGTAGTGTTTGAAGGTGTTCAAGTTTTTTGACGGTTGTTAAGGGAGGTTTTGATTGAATTCAGCGGTGTTTAGTAGTAATCATTGGTGTAATTGGGAGTACTCAAAATCGTGTTTGGAAATGTTTCATGGGTGTTGTGGATGTGGGTGTTGTGGTGGTTGTTGTCGAAACTAGAGATACGAAAAAAGAGTTAATAAGTGGGTTGTTGTTGTGACTTTTTTTCTGATGAATTAGCTAAAACGAAAAATTGTGGTTGTGGAATGTTGTTGTTGGACTTTCCTGAGTACAGTGTCCCCTTATTAACTTAATAACATGAAGGGTTAAAACGAGAAAGAATTGTGGGGTGTTGTGGTGTGTTGGCGTGTGTGTTAGGTGTCATGAGTTTTTTTTTTTTGTGAAAATTCTTGGTTACAGTGATGACATTTATTAAAACAGTAAAATTTGTTGGTACTTGATAGGTAGTGTAGTCGAATTAGAGTACCGAAAAAAGAATATATAAGTGAGGTTGTGAAGAAATTAGTTTAAAAACGATATTCAAAGGTGGTTTGAAGGTGTCAAGGGTGTTTATTTGAGTATTCAAAATGATTAATGAGAGTGTTTTTTGGGGGTGTTCAAAGTAAAGTGTTGAGTTAGTTTTGTGACTTTTTTCTGATGTATTGTGTCCCCTTAATAACTTTAATGAACTAAAAGGGTAAAAACGAGAAAATGCCTAGTCTGGAGACTGTGGGGATGAGTTGTATTTAATAAATAGTGTTTAAGTGCATATAAATTAGAGATGTCATATCTTATTTGGGAGTACTCAATAGTGGTTATTATGGAAATGTTCAAAGGGGTTGGGTTCAAAGGTGTTTTTGAGTGTGGTTCCAAAATTTTGTTTTTGAGGTGTTTTTTCAAGGGTTTATTGAAGGTGTTCAAGGGTGTTTAGAAGGTGTTCAAAGGTGTTTTGAGGTTCTTCAAGGTGTTTCGAGTGTGTTCAAATGATATGAGAGTGCTTTGAAGGTGTTTGAATGTGTTCAAGGGTGTTTAGGAGTATACAAAGGTGTTTTAGAAGGTGTACAAATTGATTATGAGAGTACTAAAGAAGGTTTCAAGAAGTCAAGAGTACTTATTAAGGTGTTCTGGGAGTATTCAGAGTGATATGGGGGTGTCGAATATGTTTTTGGAGTATGTCATGTTGTATTGGAAATGTATAAAGTATTTTTTGAAGTATTCAAAATGATTTATGAGAGGTTTTTGAAGAAGTTTCAAATAAAGAGTGCGTATTTAACTTTGTAATATGTAAAAATTGTGAGTAGTGAATTTAACAAAGTGGATGTAAGCGATGTGGTGACTTTCTGATGCATGTGTCCCCTTATTAACTTTAATGAACAAAAAGGGTTAAAACGAGAAAAATTGGGGGTTATGAGTGAAAATTGTGAGGTGTTGGTTGGAGTGTGAGGGTTTGGGAGGGTGGGGAGGAGGTTACTTCGTGGGGAGTGACCTGAGATGAAATAGTTAAAAAAATGTCTAGACTTGTGTTGTAAAGAAATTGTGGGTATTAACGAAAAAATGTGCCTTTCTGATGTACTGTGTCCCCTTATTAATTTAATGAACTAAAGGATCGACAAGATTCAGCCTGTGTGCGCGTGACGTCACTGCTATGTCCCCTTATTAATTAAAAGGGTATACAAGATTCAACCTGTGTGCTGGGTCCTTTTTAGTTCATTTAACTTAATGAGAGGAATACTGACCGCCGAGTAAACACCCTTCATTAGACCTGTAGTAAGAGAGAGCACCATGCCCCATAGGAGGAGTTCATTTGAATGCTTATACCCAGAGGGGGGATTCCAAAGACTTGATCCGAGGAATTTCGAAAACCCCATAGGGGGGAATCCAAAAAATTTGATCCAAGGAGATGGAGAATTTCGAAAACCCCATAGGGGGGATCCAAAAAACTTGATCCGAGGAGATGGAGTCATGGTATTGTCGAGAAAATTTGATCCGAGGAGATGGAGAATTTCGAAAACCCCATAGGGGGGACCCAAAAAACTCGATCCGAGGAGATGGAGTCATGGTATTGTCGAGAAATTTTTGGGGTTGGGGGGTGAAAGTGGGAGGGGGATCCGAGGAAGTGGAGACTTTGATATTGAGAAATTGTTTGGGGATGGGGGGTGAAAGGAGTGGTACCCAATAAAACCTTGATCAAAGGAGATGGAGAATTTCGAAAACCCCATAGGGGGGAATCCAAAAAACTTGTATTATCGAGAAATTTTTGGGATTGGGGGTGAAAGTGGGAGGGGCATCCGAGGAAGTGGAGACTTTGATATTGAGAAATTTTTGGGGGATGGGGGGTGAAAGGAGGGGTACCCAAAAAACTTGATCCGAGGAATTGGAGAATTTCGAAAACCCCATAGGGGGGAATCCAAAAACCTTGATCCAAGGAGATCATAAGAAAAAAAAATTCGAGGCGCGGGGGCGATCCGGACGACGCTGCAGAAGGCGCAGCAGAAGGCGCGGGTGGGGGTCGCGAAGGGCGCGGGCGGGCGCGCGGGCGGGCGCGCGGGGCGACGGCGGGGTCGCGAAGGGGGGGTCGTGGGCGGGGGTATTGGTTGGGGGGTCAAGGGTGAGGTAGTCTCGAGGGCGAGGTCATGGTCAAAACCGGAAGTAACACCTAGGTGTGAAAAGGGGACACGTGCCCGGAAGGGTCATTATCATAGGGTCAAGGTCATTAGCACATAGGTGTGAAAAGGCGGCATCCTTTGAAGGGGCCCCCAGCCGCTTTTTTCACTACTGACAAGGATTTTAGAGGCAATAAATGAGGATATTAATGAAAATCTGCTAATAGCAGTTAAAAAGATAACGGGTATTATCATCCCCAAAAACTCAATTGTGTTCACATATCATCCAGGAATAAACAGAGTGGTTATTAACTTGAAAAAAAAAAATATACTACCTTCTGATATTACTAGCGGCTATGTGGGGTTGGAATTTGATAAAGAAGGAAGCGATATGTTAGGGTTCTCAGGTAATGAAATTTTGTGTCTTTACCAATAAAAAAGAGATTATTTTTAACGAGTCTGGTGTGAAGGCTGTAAACCCACCCGATCCTGAATCAGGTATTAATTATATGTTAATATATAGTGATTTGATTGATCCCATTAATTTTGGCGATCAGTTGGTATCTCTTTTGGGAGTAGTTGATACTAATACATTAAGATCTAATTATGATCCCACAATGTACAAACCACTTAATAAAAAGATAATTGATCAAGTGAGTATTAAGCTCGCTGATCAGAAAGGAAGGTTAATTCAATATAATGATAAGTGTTCTACTGTATGTGTACTACATTTAAGACCTATAAAACGAGAGTGAATGATCAAGTTGAGTTAATATTGAACGAACCGTCAAGATGAGAACGAGTTTCTCCCCTCCTTCAGTGGAATCATTCCTGAAACTCTTTGATACTTCGAGGGTGAATGTGGGAGGTTTAGATGATATCATATTATATAAAGCTAGAGGGAGGGGCGGAGGATTATTGTCATTTCTCGGTGGGATGGCCAGAAAAGCAATACCATTCTTATTGAATACCTTTGCTCCGGGAGTATTACAATACGGACAAAATGTGTTGAACGATGTTAATAATGGTATTGCATTAAAAAATTCTGCGAGAAATAGAGGTGTAGAATCATTGAAGGGTGTCGGACAGAAGTTATTACCCGGAGGAAGTAGAAAGATTGGTTTGAAACGATTGAAATTTAATAATAAAAGAAAGTGGAATATTTAATTAATTTTAGTTTATTGTTAACTGTCATATTGTTAGTATGTCGGCTGGTGTTCTATACGTTACACCAGGGGGGGGGGCTCAACGCCCCCGTCCCCAGTTATTCTCATTCCATAACTGATGGATTCCCAAAATTACCAGGACATGGCATTACTGAATCCTCAATAGCAGCTAGACGCACCTGTGAAGTATTACCAGTAAATCAGGGATCTGATAAATTTCTCGAATTTAGAATACAAAGTTCAGAAGGACATTTTTTAGATTTAACGAGTCTGGCCTTGGAAATGAACATAAATATAACAAAGGAGGATGGGAGTGCACTGGGAGACGGACATAAGGCGATATTTGTGAATTCTATAAGTCAGACAATATTTAAATCTGTGTGTTTGTATCTCAATGAACAACTTATAGAATCGAATCCATTTTATTCACATGCAGGTTATATTAAACTGCTTAAGCATTTATCCCTATCAAAATTAGTTACATTGGGAAGTATAGCATTCTTTCGTAATAATGAGACAACAAGTAGTACTATTACAACAGCTGATTTCGATGCTATTAAGAAAGACGAAGATAAATTATCGAATGAAGTGAATACTTGTTTCCCTTTGATGTTGGAGGTGAGTAGTTTTCACGAATATATCCTGGATAGTGTCGAATGTCGATTGAGACTTGAATTGCATTCACCCGCATGGGCAGTTATGACTCCATTAAGCGGAAAAACGTATAAATATAATATTAATTCCATTAAATTATGGATCGAAAAAGTTATTCCGTATACAAATACATTAATTGCATTGAATTCAAGCATGAGGGTAAACTCGCAGAGGTGTGAAAATCAGTTCAAGAAGACGTTATTTAAATCATATATTCTGGCTTCTAATCAAACACAATTGATCGCAGATAATCTTTGGGGACAAGTCAGATGTTTATTATAATAGTTGATATGAAGACATATGATGGAGGATATAATTTTAATCCATTATATTTTCAACATGAAGATTTGAATCATTTTGGGGTTACAATTAATTCAGAAATGATTCTTAATATTGACTGTAAGTTCCCTACACATGCGAGTAGGTTATATTACGCTACCTTGAAATCACTGGGTTTGGAGACTGATCATCTGATTATATATAAGAGTTTTCTCCAAGGCAGAACTATATTAGGTGTTGACCTGAGAAGTGAACAGGTCAAGAATGCTATATCTGTCGAGAAGAATGGTAATTTGAGAATAGATATGACATTTGGTAAACCGAAAGATGAGAATAGAATTTGTCTGATGTTTGGTGAAACTCATGCGATTTTAAATATAAATGAAAATAGAACAGTGATAGTGCATACAAGAGTATAGACCATGAATTGTGAAGAGATAAATATTGCCTTGAAACATCATACGGGAAGATATGCCTCGTATTTGGGATGTTTTGCTGCAAATAATATAAATGAAGTTATTATGAGGATAAAAGATAAGCTCTCTAGAATTGAAGCAAGATGCCCTCCATCGAGCAACTTTACCAACAGCTTAAGGAAGAATTGAGGTTGGCGAATTTGGAAATTCGGCGATTGACCGAGGAAAACATGAAGATTCGTAGTAGTCCTCCTGTGTTGAGTCCTCAGGTCAAGAAGGGAAACTGGTCAGTGGCTGGACAGCAGGGAAAGAAGTTGACGATCAAGAAGACGAATGGAAAGGTAGAAACGATGAAGAAGAAAGAGACTGCCGTGGAAACTGTTGTGGAAACATCCAATACATTCTCAGTGCTACCGGACGAATGTGAGTTGACTACTGGGAACGACACGACGAAAGACATTAAGGAAGGTAAGAATATTGTTGTTGTTGGGGATAGCCAAGTTAGGTATATGGATAGGGCGTTCTGCTTGAAGGACAGGAGTAGGAGACAGAGAGTTTGCTTTCCTGGGGCTGGGATGGAGGATATTGTTAGCCGTCTGGATGACATCATGAGAGGTAATGGGAGCAATCCTATTATCTGTCTCAGTGCTGGAGGCAACGATGTTGGCAGACGTAGGAGTGAGGACCTGATTAGCAGGTATAGGTCAGCAATAGAATAATTAGAAGTAAGGTGGGAACCCTCTCATATGTGGTATTTTGCCAAGGAGGGGAGTTGGAAGTGAATGGTTGTCCAGGGCAATTGGTTGTCAATTGCTGGCTGGACAAATACTGTAAGGAAAATGCGGTAACATTCATTGACAACTGGGACCTCTTCTATGGCAGAAATGACATGTATGCTAGGGATTGGGGTTCACTTATCTAGGTGTGGGGTGGGAGCACTGGCAACTGCAGTGGAGGGAGCAGTTAGGACTTTAAACTAGGAATAGTTAGTGGTATGGGTTTTGGCAGGAAAACAGTGAAGTCCCAGTGTAGTAATATATACGAGTTCTAGGGGAACTAGTAATAATAAGAACGAGATAGATATTGAAAAGCCAGGGACCTTGGGTGATAAGGACAGTAATAGGTTTAGTAGAAAAATAGAAATGAGCAGGAAGGGTAAAGAGAAAGGAGAGTCTTTCAATGTTTATTATGCTAATTGCCGTAGTGCTAGGAATAAGATGGACGAGTTGAGATTAGTTGCTAGTGTAGGTAACATTGATGTATTTGCCTTAACTGAGACGTGGTTTAATTCAAAAAGTCGGGACATGCCTGCGGAATGTCATATTCAGGGTTTTTAAATTGTTCCAAGAAGATAGAAGTATGGGAGGGGGGTGGGGTGGCATTGTATGTCCGAGATCGCTTGAACTGTTGCATAAAATCGGGTATTAAGTCTGAAGTAACACATACAGAGTCTGTTTGGATAGAATTTTCAGAGGGGCATGAAAAAACTGATTTTAGAGTGATATACCGTCCCCCTAACTTAGATAGGGACCAAGGGAAACTACTATGGGAGGAAATTGTTAAGGCCACAAGGCACGATAATGTAGTAATTCTAGGAGACTTTAACTTTAGTCATGTTGATTGGAATTTCTTGACTGGGAATTTAGAATCGTACGACTTCTTAGAAGTATTTCAGGATTGTTTTTTGAAGCAGTTTGTGACAGAACCTACAGGGGAAATAACCTGCTTGACTTAGTTATGGCAAACAATGAATCCCTTGTTAATAATTAGAAATTTCAGAGGAACTGGGTGCTAGCGACACAAATAATTACATTTAGCATTGAATGGAAGTACGATAGTAGCGATTAACTCAGTAACAGTCCAGATTTCGCTTAGCAGATTACGATGGGCTTAGAGAACACTTATCATCTGTTGACTGGGGTAACGAAGAGAGCTATCAATATGACAGTTTTCTGAACACTATACATGCTGCTCAAAGAGCGTTTATCCCATATAAAGAAATTAGATCAAATAGAAATGACCCAAAATGGATGAATAATAGGCTCAAATTATCTACTAGGGCATAAGAAAGGAATTTATAGGCGTATCAAAAGAGGTGAGGGTCACCTTATGAATCAGTATATTAACATTAAGAGGGACATTGAAAAGGGGATAAGAAAAGCTAAAAGGGACTATGAAATTAAAGTTGCTAGGGATTCTAAAACTAACCCAAAAAGTTTTTTCCAGGTCTATAGAACAAAAGTTAGAGATAAGATAGGTCCCCTTAAAAATAACTATGGGCACCTTACTGACAAAGAGAATGAAATGTGCTTGATTTTAAATAATTATTTTCTCTCAGTTTTTACACAAGAAGACACTAACAATATTCCAGTAATTAATTTTTACAGTGGCTAGAAGAAGATAAATTATGTAAACATCACAGTCACTAGTGAGATGGTTGCGAGGCAGATAGACAGACTGAAGCAAATAAGTCGCCGGGTCCTGATGAGGTTTTTTCAAGAGTTCTTAGGAATGCAAAATGGAACTCTGTGAACCATTAACTAATATTTTTAATTTATCTCTTCAAACAGGTGTAGTGTCTGATATGTGGAAGATGGCTAATGTAACTCTATTTTTAAAACAGGGGACAAGTCGTTACCGTCAATTACCGCCCAATAAGCCTGACCTCAATTGTAGGCAAATTACTAGAGTCAATTATAGCTGAGATTATAAGAAGCCTCTCGATAAGCATAGCTTGATAAATGATACTCAGCATGGATTCACAAGAGGCCGGTCTTGTCTAACTAAATTTATTAACTTTCTTCAGTAAAGCTTTTGAGGCTGTTGACCACAATAAAGAATTTGATATTATTTACTTAGATTTTAGTAAGGCTTTTGATAGAGTTCCGCACCATAGACTGTTAAAGAAAGTGGCAGCTCATGGCATTGGGGAAAAGTGCTCTCGTGGATCGAGTCATGGCTCACTGACAGGAAGCAGAGAGTGTCCATAAATGGGGTTAAATCCGAGTGGGGATCTGTAACAAGTGGCGTTCCACAGGGATCAGTCTTGGGCCCGTTGTTGTTTATAATATATATCAATGATCTTGATGAGGGAATTACTAGTGATATGAGCAAATTCGCCGATGACACAAAGATAGGTAGGATAATTGATTCAAACGTAGATGTTAGGGAACTTCAGGAGGATTTAAACAAACTCTATTCTTGGTCAGAAAAGTGGCAGATGCAGTTCAATGTAGATAAATGCAAGGTTCTGAAGCTTGGGAGTGCCCATAACCCTAAGTACTTATAAATTAAATGATGTAGAACTTAGCCATACAGATTGCGAAAAGGACTTGGGGGTTATGGTGAGCAGCAACCTTAAACCAAGACAGCAATGCCTAAGGTACGTAATAAGGCAAATAGATTACTGGGATTTATATCAAGAAGTGTAAGCAACAGAAGTCCAGAGGTCATACTGCAGCTTTATACATCATTAGTAAGGCCTCACCTTGATTATGCAGCTCAGTTCTGGTCTCCGTATTACAAAATGGACATAAATTCGTTAGAAAACATTCAGCGTAGGATGACTAAATTAATACATAGCATCAGAAATCTTCCTTATGAAGAAAGATTGAAGACTCTTAAGTTACATTCACTTTTTTGACAAAGAATGAGGGGAGACCTGATGGGAAGGGGTTTAAAGTGGAAGTTTGGTTTTAAATTTAAAGGGGATATTAAAAAGGTCTTGAGGATGTTCTCCAAGAGAGAACGCGATTTAATGGTTTTAAATTAGATAATTTTTAGATTTAAAAAGGGAAATTGGGAAAGTTTTGGTTTGGGAAAAAGGGGGGTGTTGATGGTGGAACAGTTTACCTAGTTGGGTTATTGGGCGGGGAAATTTGGGTAGTTTAAATCTAGGTTGGATAAGTACTTGGTGGGAGGGGTTGGATTTGTGGGGGACTTTCACATCAGAGCTTATTTCTTGGGTGGCTTTTAAAAATTTTGGGGGGGGGGCAAATTTTTTTGTTAGGGGGGATAAATTTGAAAAGGGGCCCTTTCCTATTTTGGGGCCCCAGCGGGCCCCTCTGCATGTTCCTCCTTTTTTAAATGTTCTTATGTTTCTTTTTATGGGCCCATTGGTTACTATATATGGGGAAAAAAACTTTTTATTATATTTAGATTTTTTCGGGGGGGGTTTAAAAAAACATTTTTAAAAAATATTTTAATGAGAAAATTATATACAAGAAAAATTTTCTTATACGGTATTGATCAGAGAATTCAACATGAAAAATCGGGGGTTTTGTGCGGTTTAAATTTGCTATATATTTTGTGTTTTAAAGTTAACAAATTTTTATTTGAAAAAGGGAAAATTTTAACCTTATTTTTTTTAAAAAATTTTTTAGTAGAAAAAAAATTAAAGAAGGGATCAATTTTTTTTGGGAAATATCCATATGGGCATTTCGTAAAACCCTAATGTTCAAGTTTTAATTTGCAAATAATTAAACGGGGGAATTATGAAAATCTTTTGAAAAAATTTTGGGAAATTTATCGTACGGGGGGTTTAAGACCCTGAGGGGGTTTGGGGGTTTGAACCCAAAGGGTCAAACTTTTTTGGTTTAAAATGCCCATGCTGGGCAATGTTTGGTTTCTACTTAATTCAAGAAAAAAGTCGGGACAAGGATGAACCCAATTTCAGTTTCCCGTTGGAGGTTTTCTACATGGGAGGGGGGACAGTTTCCCTGTTTTATGTTGGTTTAATCAAATCATCCCCCTGGGGTAAATGGTAAGTGTTTTTTGTTCATTAACCAAGTAAATTTTCTTGTTGTAATAGTAAAAAATCTTTTATTCTTTTACACACCCAATGTTTTTTAAAATTTTGTATGCTTTAACCAGAAAAAAAATTTTTGTATTTTAATGAAATTTTAAAGGGTGCCCCTTTTATTCTTCAAAAAGGGGGGATTTTTTTTTTTTGCCAATGTGAATATAATGCAGGATTTTGGGAAAATTTATTTCCCAAAAATAAAATTTCCGACAGGAGCAAATGTTTTTTCGGTTGATAGGTTTGTTAGGAGCGAAAATCCACCTCCCCTTTTTACAAACCCATTTTGGGGGAGGGGCTGTCCCCCCACCCAAAGTTTTAGATCACCTCTTCTCCCTGGCCTCATGTGGATGTTGAGAATGTACCTCCCCACTCAAAGGGTTGGGTGTTGACACTTTTATCCAGGATTTTGTTAAAATTTCCCACCCACGTCGAGATCGGACCTTCTCCCCCGTTTTCATGTGGGTGCCCCTACATGTAGCACTAATAATAATATGAATGAAAGAGATTTAAAATGGGGAGGAGAATGTGCCAGTAGTTTGTTAATGTGGGTAAATGTGGATAGAGTGAGATGGAATATTTCAGACAAATTCCCCAAACCCAGGTTTATGTGTTGTTGAGGATTCCCCATCTTCCCCCAATTTAAAATTTTCCACCCACTTTTCCCCAAACCCTTATCCCTTCCCCCGAAGTTTTTTATTTAAACAAAATGCGACGAAGATGATCTAGAACAAAATGCACAGAAATTTTTTCCAAGAGAAAAAAAAATTTTCTATGTTGATTTTAGTCAATTTATTTGTTTTCTTTTTTTAATTAATTTTTTTTTTTTTGGATGTATATGAAAAGCAATTTTTTGTAAAATAAATAAATGAAAATTTTTGGTGTTTGTGGGTTTTTCCCGCTTTTTTCTTTAAAAATTGCTCCCACAAGATTCAGCCTTTTGTGTGTGTGGTCATCCGTGACGTCCCAAAGACTTTGGGGGGAAATCGACAAGAAATTTGCCTGTGCATGTGAGGTCATTTACTTGACGGCACTGACCGCCGGGGGGAAACACAGGTGGGGTTTTGTCCACTTGTTTGACCTGTGGGAAAAGAAAATACCATGCCCCCCTAGGGGGAGGGTTCCCTTTGAATGCTTTCCTGAATCGGAAAAAAACTTTATCCAGGAATTGGAGCAGGGAATTTTTGGGGTGCAAGGGGAGTTTTCCCTTTTGGGAAAGCTTACCCCCGAGGGGGAATCCAAAAAAAAATTGAAACCAAGGAAACAGGGAGGAAAAATTTTTGGGATAGGGTGGAAAGTGGGGTCCTTTTTAATTTCTTACCCCCCAAAAGGGGGGGAAACCAAAAAAACTTTATCCCCAAGGGGATGGAGTTTTGTATTTTCGAGAAAAAAATTGGATCCAAGGGGAAAAGAGCAGGAAAATTTGGGATGAGGGTGAAAGTGGGAGTCCATTTTGAATGCTTACTCCCAGAGGGGGGAATCCAAAAACTTGATTCGAGGAGATGGAGTCTTTGTATTATCGAGAAAAACTTGATCCAAGGAAGTAGAGCAGGAAAATTTGGGATGGGGGTGAAAGTGGGAGTCCATTTTGAATGCTTACCCCCAGAGGGGGGAATCCAAAAACTTGATTCGAGGAGAGCACAAGAAAATAAAAAAAAAATAAAAAAAATTTGGGATGGGGGTGAAAGTGGGAGGGGGAACCTCAAAAAACTTGATCCAAGGAGATGGAGAGCACAAGAAATTAAAAAAAAATCCAAAAAAAATTGGAAAAAAATTCGGGTAGCGGAGGCAATCTGGACGACGCTGCAGTAGGCACTGCAGAAGGCGTGGGTGGGCACGAGGGCACGGCACATGGGGAGCGTTGGTGGGGGTTGAAGGCGTGGTAGGGGGTTGAGGGCGAGGTGGTCGAGGTTGAGGTGGTCAAGGGTGAGGTCAATGTCGCTGGTCGGTGTGGACGGGCTGGTGCTCGGGAGGGCGCACGGGCATGCGGGCATGGAAGGAGACTGCTCAGGAGGGACCACTCAGCCACAGGGACCGCTCAGCCGCAGACCTTTTCAGGAGGGACCGCTCAGGAGGGACCGCTCAGAGGAGGGACTGCTCAGAGGTAGGGACCGCTCAGCCGCATTCAGCACTACTCTCATGTGTTGGCAAGACGTATGGGGTTAAAAGATAAAGAATCTAACAGTGTGAGTTGTCACAGTTGCTTTTTGCTGATGACACTGTGCTTTTGGGAGATTCTGAAGAGAAGTTGCAGAGGTTGGTGGATGAGTTTGGAATGGTAAGTGAAAGAAAGAGAAAGGTGATGAGGATAAAAATTTTAGGCAATGAAAGGTTAAATATCAGATTGAAAGCAGGGAGTATGGAAGAAGCGAATGTATTCAGATATTTGGGAGTGAACGAGTTAGCAGATGGATCTATGAAAGACGTGTAAATCATAAAATGATGAGGGGAAAAAAGGTGAGTGGAGCAACTAAGTCTTCGGAGACAAAGAATGTATCCATGGAAGCAAAGAGGGAAATGTATTTGAGTATAGTGGTACCTATGCTTTTATTTGGGTGTGAAGCATGGGTGGTGAATGTTGCAACAGGAAGGGTGGATGCAGTGGAGATGTCGTGTCCGAAGGCAATGTGCGGTGTGAATATACTGCAGAGAATCCGTAGCTTGGAGATTAGGAGGTGTGAGGTTTTCTTAAAGTATTATCCAGAGGGCAGAGGAAGGGTTGAGGCAGTTGAAGATGAAACAAAATAAAATGGATGTCAGGGTAGGGGTTGTCCTAAGAAAGGTTGGAGGGAGGCTTCCAGCAAATGTGTATGAGCATGTTATATAGGAGTCAGTGGAAATGAATGGTTTTTATGACTTGACCTGCTGTTGGAATGTGAACAAAATACCATTTATGAAGGGATTCAGGGAAGCTGGCTAGCCAGACTTGAGGCCCGGAGATGGGAAGTACACTGCCTGCACTCTGAAGGAGGGGCGTTGATTTTTTTTTTTTATTATCACACTGGCTCATTCTCGCCAAGGCAGGGTGGCCCGAAAAAGAAAAAACGTTCGTCATCATTTACTCCATCACTGTCTTGCCAGAAGGGTGCTTTACACTACAGTTTTTAAACTGCAACATTAACACCCCTTCTTCAGAGTGCAGGCACTGTACTTCCCATCTCCAGGACTCAAGTCCGACCTGCCGGTTTCCCTGATCCCCTTCATAAATGTTACTTTGCTCACACTCCAACAGCAAGTCAAGTATTAAAAGTCATTTGTCTCCATTCACTCCTATCAAACACGCTCATGCATGCCTGCTGGAAGTCCAAGCCCCTCGCACACAAAAGCTCCTTTACCCCCTCCCTCCAACCTTTCCTAGGCCGACACCTACCCTGCCTTCCTTCCACTACAGACTGATACACTCTTGAAGTCACTCTGTTTCTCTCTATTCTTTCTACATGTCCGAACCACCTCAACAACCCTTCCTTACCCCTCTGGACAACAGTTTTGGTAATCCTGCACCTCCTCCTAACTTCCAAACTACGAATTCTCTGCATTATATTCACATCACACATTGCCCTCAGACATGACATCTCCACTGCCTCCAGCCTTCTCCTCGCTGCAACATTCATCACCCATGCTTCACACCCATATAAGAGCGTTGGTAAAACTATACTCTCATACATTCCCCTCTTTGCCTCCAAGGACAAAGTTCTTTGTCTCCACAGACTCCTAAGTATACCACTCACCCTTTACCCCTCATCAATTCTATGATTCACCTCATCTTTCATAGACCCATCCGCTGACTCGTCCACTCCCAAATATCTGAATACATTCACCTCCTCCATACTCTCTCCCTCCAATCTGATATCCAATCTTTCATCACCTAATCTTTTTGTTATCCTCATAACCTTACTCTTTCCTGTATTCACTTTTAATTTTCTTCTTTTGAACACCCTACCAAATTCATCCACCAATCTCCGCAAGTTCTCTTCAGAATCTCCCAAGAGCACAGTGTCATCAGCAAAGAGCAACTGTGACAACTCCCACATTATGTGTGATTCTTTATCTTTTAACTCCACGCCTCTTGCCAAGACCCTCGCATTTACTTCTCTTACAACCCCATCTATAAATATATTAAACAACCACGGTGACATCACACATCCTTGTCTAAGGCCTACTTTTACTGGGAAATAATTTCCCTTTTTCCTACATTCTCTAACTTGAGCCTCACTATCCTCGTAAAAACTCTTCACTGCTTTCAGTAACCTACCTCCTACACCATACACCTGCAACATCTGCCACATTGCCCCCCTATCCACCCTGTCATACTCCTTTTCCAAATCCATAAATGCCACAAAGACCTCTTTAGCCTTATCTAAATACTGTTCACTTATATGTTTCACTGTAAACACCTGATCCACACACCCCCTACCTTTCCTAAATCCTCCTTGTTCATCTGCTATCCTATTCTCCGTCTTACTCTTAATTCTTTCAATAATAACTCTACCATACACTTTACCAGGTATATCAACAGACTTATCCCCCAAAAATTTTTGCAAAAAATTCTTTTGCCCTTTTTTTACAAAAAATAGCTGTTTTCTGCCAATCTGGTATTACCCCTTTACATTTTCTAAAGAGGTTTTTGGCATTTTTTAACTGATGGTGGGCTGACGCCAAAAATGGGGAAGAAGTGATAAAAGTTTTTTTTTTTTTTTTTCCCCTGTTTTTGGGGGAAACACTTGTTATAAAAAAAAATTTGAGTTTATGAAAATTTTGCATGTGACAGAACAATCCCCTTCACAAATGCACTTAGCCAACAATCTTCCGGTTACTTTATTATGTTTTTAATTAATTTTTTATTTTTAAACTAAAACTAGTTTTATAAGAAATTTTGGGGGATATTGGAAATTTTGAGGTAAAAAAGTTTATTCTTTATAAGGAAAAGGATTTACAAATTTTGTTTTTGGTGGGAAGTTTTAAAATAAAATTCGAGGAAAAAAACCCGGGCAGGGGTGGCCGGGGCCCTTTAATTAAACTTATTTTTAAATTTAAAAAATTAGGGGTTAATTTGGGTTTACTAAAACAAAAATAGTTTGTTTTTTAAAAGTAATTTTTTTGTTTTGGACCTATAATATTTATTTGGGGTACACAGCAATTTTATATTAAAAATTTTTTGAATTAATTTTTTTTTTAGAAAAGGGGATATTTAAATTTAAACCATGGATTTTTTAATTAGTTGACGGGAGTTCAAAAATTTTTTCAGGTATTTTGAAGGTGTGATTGCTTTTTGAAATTTTCATATTTCCCAATTTTCCTTTTTTGGGGATTTTTGAAAATTTGGGCACAGGAATTCTTAAATTTTGTTGGGTTGGTTTTGGGGTCGTAAAATTCAAAAAGGGGTTTTGGGTCAAGGTTTAAAATTAAAATTTTAAAGGTCCTTGATGTAGATTGACAGTAGTAAGTGTGGATGTAGAACGGGGGAAAGTTTAGATCTATGAGAGGGGGGGGTGTGTTCCAGGGATGGGTTTTAGTGATTATTTTCTGCGGCTTTTTGTTGGGTTATTATTGGCTTAGGTGTGTTGCTGCTTTAAACCCCCAAGCACAGATAGAAAGGGAGGTAGGATAAAAGTGAAGGGTTTATAGTGTGAAAAGGGGCAGTTTGCGGACATAGTATCGTATCTTGGAGGGCCCCAACCCTTTTTTGGATATTTTTTTTGTTATGTGTTGGATTGGTACTGAATTTCAGGTTGTTGTCGAGGTATAGGCCTAGGAATTTGCCTTTTATCCCGGGAATTAGAGTGTTGTCGATCTTAATGTTAATTTGTGCATCCCTGCTTGCTACCAACATAATGTAGTGGGTTTTTGTCAGTGTTAAGCGTAAGTTTATTGGCTGTCCCCAAGCCCGATTTTTTGATCGGGTCCTCTTTAACAAGGTTTTGGGGTGGCAAGATTAGGGTGAAGGACATAATCGTGTCGTCAGCAAAGAGAATGGGGTTTCGGTGTTGATATGTTTGGAAGATCATTGATGTATATGGGGAAGGCAGGGAATAGGACACTTCCCCTGCAGAACTCCAGTATCAAGTGGCTGTTTTGTTGATGCGTGTCTTTAATGGGAAAAACTGAACCTATTAGAAAAGGAAGATTTAAATAGGAAAAGCGCATGCCCTCTTATACCCATAATGGTCAAGTTTGGGGAAAGTAGGAGCCGTGGTTATGTGTCAAAAAGCTTTTTTTTTTAGGTCAAAAAAAATTCCCAGTGGATATTCCTTTTTTTTCCAATGCTGTGTAAAGCAGATCTAGTTTTTTTATGATTCATCGTTATGTTTTTATTTTTCCTGAACCCAAAATTTGGGAGGGGTTGATATTTTTTGTGCGTTATAAATAAAATTTTCCCCTGTGCACGATTTTCTAAATTTTTGGATGCAATGGTAAGTTTGATTTTGGGGGTTAGTTGTTTAAATTTTGGGGGGTCACCCCCTTTATGATTGGTGTAACCCTCGCCTTTGAGTAGTTTCGGGAAGGTGCAGTTTCTAGTGACTTGTTAAAAAGTAATGAGAAAGCATGCGAGGGGACAGGGGCCGCTCTCTTGTAAAATAAGGTGGGACAGGGAGACAGATTCCCTGATTTTTTTAGTATTTTTTAAAAATTTCGGTGACTTCCAGGGACTCAGTTGGAGCAAATAAAAGGGAAATTTGGGGGAAAACCCCTCAGGTACCCCCAGTATGGGTTGGTGCGGGGGATTTTATTGGAGATTTGAAAACCCATGGTTGAGAAGAAGTCTTTATCTTGTTTTTGCTGTGTCGTGGGGGTGCAGTGGTGTTTCATTTTGGTTTATTAGGGCAATATTTTTGTTTTTTTCAGTTTGTGGGTCCCCAGAAACGAGAGAGTGTTTTCGGCTTTTTTATATCTCCTCTAGTGTCCCTGAATCATGGGGGTAGTATAGTTTTTTGGCTTTCTTTTTTTTTTTTGGTGAGGATGAGAATAGTGTTTAAAAATATCTTTGTGTATTAAGCCCCCGTCTATATTGCTTTTCATATTTGGGGTTTCTTACAAGGGTTTCGAATGGTGCTGGTTCAATGGGCAACCAAGCGTTTGTTTGTGATCTGTTTGTTTTTATAGGACAAAAGTTTTTGTATGCTAAGTAAATTTTTTTTAAAAAAAATGTCTGTCAGTCACAATACCATTGGCCTTGGAGAAATTTTGTAGGCCCGTCAACAGTCTCTAGGAGCTGGAACTTCCTTTTTGAGGGTCTCTTTGGGGCTAAATGAAATTTGTTGTATTCAAGGGTTTTTACTAATGTTTGTAAAAGGAAGTTGGGTAGTGGTCTTAGTCTATCTGTGATTACCCTGATTTAAGGGGGGCAGTATATTGTCCATATGTGGTTATTATGGGTTTCACTTGTTTCAGTGAGCTGGTTGGGGTTGTTATTTATGGGATGAAAAAGTGTGTTTTTCTATTGTTTATGAAACAGTTAAGGTGTCTTTGTAGGCCAAAGGTTTTGCTGAATCTCCAGTAAGAGAAAGGGGGTGTTTTTCTTTGTCTGTTTGTTTTAGTGCCTTTAATTTTTCACCGGAAATTTGGGTGTTTGTGTGGGGTATCCCGGGAAAAGGCACCGATTTTTATAGGTTCTTAGGTTTTTTTTAGTAAAATTTCAAAAAAAGTATTTTCCTATTCACACTAAAGCAATGGTGTAAAACAGATAATTGGTTAGAGTAATAGATTGCAAAACCAAACCCCCCCCTTTGTATGGTCTGCATTGTGAATTGCTGTGTACCTGGTAGGGGTGATATCTTTGTGTCCTGCTTAAGCCCGGTTCAGTAAGAATAAGCAGGAGAAGGGGGGTCTTTTGTGATTTTAAGGGGTGCCAGGGGGTCATCATAGGTTTGCTTAAAAACCTGATGTAGTAAAGTACTGTAGACTTTTTTGCATTGTTTAGGATAGTCGGCTTGTGGCTGTGTAATAAAGGGGATTTTTTTTCCAATAGGCTTTGATTGGGGTCAGATTATGGCGGTTTAGATCAAATCAATGTGATCAAACATCTTTTTAGGTTTTAAATTTGGTTTTTTATATCCTGAGTTGTGGGTTGGTTTTAGATGATATCTTAGTGGGGGGAAGTTTGGGCAGTATATAGCTGAGTATTTTGGTCATGTGGGGGGTATAGTCCTAAACACAAATGAAGTTGAGTTGTCTATGGTTGTGCGGAATGAAATAAAAATGCAACTAGGGTTAAAAATAAAAAATTTTAAAAAACAAATTAAAAAAAGCACAAGCTCTCATTTTAATTGCCTCTTTCCCAATATAATGCTTTTGGGATGTTATGTACATAAAACTAAGAAAGGAGGAACACTGCGCAGGCCTGTTGGCCCCTACTGGGGAGGTCTTTACAATTCATCCCCCTACAAACATTGACCAACCCAACTTTCAATGCCACCCCAAAAAACAAGCTCCGGTGCAACCCATAAATCCAACCCCCCCCACTTATGTACTTATCCAACCAAATTTGAAACTACCAAATCCTACCTCAATAAACCCAAATAGGTAGAGTTCCCCCTCATCAATACCCCCATTCCAAAAAAAACTTTCCTATGTCCCTTTTTAAATCTAAACTTTCTAAATTTAAAAACCAACTGCGGGTTCTCTCTTGGGAGAATCCCAAAACCTTTTTTTAATATCCCTTTATTAATACCTTCTTTTCCCCTTATACACTTCGATCAGGTCTCCCCCCATTCTTCGTCTAACAAGTGAAAAAGTAAATTAAGACTTTAATCTTTCTTCTAAGGAAGTTTTTTAAAACTATGTATTTTTTAGTCATCTTAGCGAATGTTTTTAACGAATTTAGTCCATTCTGTAATATGGGAAACCAGAAATTTAGCTCATAATCTAGGGGAGGCCTTCTAATGTGTATAAGCTGCAGTATGACCTCGGACTTTGTTGCTTAACTTCTTGATATAAATCCCCGTAATCTTTTGCCTTATTACGAACGCTTAGGCACTTGCTGTCTTGGTTTTTAAGGTTTCCCTTACATAACCCCCAAGTTTTTTTCGCAATCTTTGGCTAAATTCTCTTTTTTAACTTTAAAAAACTAGGGTTATGGGCACTCCCGCTTAGAACCCTTCATTTTTACATTGAAAATGCATCTGCCACTTTTCGACCCAAAGAGGGTTTTTCTAAATCCTCCCGAAGTTCCCTAACTCTAGTTTGAATCAATTATCCTACCCATCTTTGTGTCATCGGGGAATTTGCTCATATCACTAGTAAAACCTTCTCAAGTCATTGATATATATTTTTTAAAAAACAACGGGCCCCCAAAATGTCCCCGTGGGAAAAACCCCCTTTTACTGATCCCCACTCGGGTTTTTAACCCCCTTTATGGCACTCTCTGCTTCCTGTCTGTGGCCATGATTCGATCCCGAGAGCTCTTCCCCCCAAAGCCATGAGTGACTTTTTTCAACAGTCCCTTTTGGGGCGGGAAACCTATCAAATGTTACTAAAATCTAAGTAAAAAAATATCAAATTCTTTATCGTGGTCAACAGCCTCAAATGCTTTACTGAAGAAAGTTAATAAATTAGTTAGACAAGACGGCCTCTTGTGAATCCATGCTGAGTATCATTAATCAAGCTATGCTTATCGAGATGGCTTCTATAATTTGAGCAATAATTGACTCTAGTAATTTGCCTACAATTGAGGTCAGGCTTATTGGGCGGTAATTTGACGGTAACGACTTGTCCCCTGTTTTAAAAAATAGGAATTACATTAGCCATCTTCCACATATCAGACACTACACCTGTTTGAAGAGATAAATTAAAAATATTAGTTAATGGTTCACAGACTTCACTTTTGCATTCCTTTAGAACCTTGAAAAAACCTCATCAGGACCCGGTGACTTATTTTGCTTCAGTCGGTCTATCTGCTTCACAACATTTCACTAGTGACTGTGATGTTACATAATTTATCTTCTTCTGGCCCACTATAAAAATTAATTACCGGAATATTATTAGTGTCTTCCTGTGTAAAAACCGAGAGAAAATAATTATTTAAAATCGAGCACATTTCATTCTCTTTGTCAGTAAGATGCCCATAGTTATTTTTAAGGGGACCTATCTTATCTCTGACTTTGTTCTATATACCTGGAAAAAACTTTTTGGGTTAGTTTTAGAATCCCTAGCAACTTTAATTTCATAGTCCCTTTTAGCTTTTCTTATCCCTTTTTAATGTCCCTCTTAATGTCAATATACTGATTCATAAGATGACCCTCGCCTCTTTTGATACGCCTATAAATTCCTTTCTTATGCCCTAGTAGATATTTCAGCCTATTATTCATCCATTTTGGGTCATTTCTATTTGATCTAATTTCTTTATAAGGGATAAATGTTCTTTGAGCAGCATGTATTGTGTTCAGAAAACTGTCATATTGATAGCTCTCTTCGTTACCCCAGTCAAACAGATGTTAAAGTGTTCTCTATGCCCATCGTAATCTGCTTAAGCGCAAAAATCTGGGACTGTAATTACTGAGTTTTCCCTTCTATCAATACTCTCCATTCAATTCTAAATGTAATTGCTTTGTGGTCGCCTAGCACCCCGTTCCTCTGAAACTTAAGTTATTAAAAGGGATTCATTGTTTTGCAGAACTAAGTCAAGCAGGTTATATCCCATTGTTAGTTCTGTTCACAAACTGCTTCAAAAAACAATCTGAACTACTTCTAAGAAGTCGTATGATGGTCTAAATGTCCAGTCAAGAAATTCCAATCAATTGACTAGTTAAAGTTTTTTTCTCGTAGAATTACTACATTTCGTGCCTTTGTGGCCCATAACAATATTCCTCCCATTTGTGTCTTCCCTGGTCCCTATCTAAATTTGAGGGGACGGTAAATCACTCCCTAAAGTTAATTTTTCATGCCACACTCTGAAAATTCCTACCCAAACAGACTCTGTATGTGTTACTCAGACTTAATACGTTTTTATGCAACGTCAAGCGATCTCGGACATACAATGCAACCCCACCCCCCTTCCGATACTTCTATTACTCTGGAAAAAATTTGAAACCCTGAATGTGACATTATGCGAGGCATGTCCCGACTTTTTGAATTAACACGTTCTCAGTAATGGCAATACATCTATGTTACCTGCACTAGCAACTAGTCTCAACTCGTCCATTTTATTACTAGGCACTGCGACTATTTGTTGTAAATATATACTTAAGGAACCTCCTTTCTCTTTATCATTCTGCTCCTTTCTGTTATTCCATGAACCTATTACTGTCCTTGTCAGTTAGTGGCACTGTCTTTTCCGATATCCACCTCATTTTGCATATTACTAGTTCTCCTAAGTACTCATATTATACCCTGAGACTTCACAGTTTTCCCGCAAAAACCCATACCACTAAACTTATTCCTAATTTAAAGACCTAACAAGTCCCTCCATGCGTTGGCCAGTGCTCCCACCCACACCTATAGATAAGTGAACCCCATCCATGGCATACATGGTCATTTCTAGCCATAGAAGGGTCCCCAGGTTGTCAATGAAGTTACCGCAGTTTCCTTCGTATTTGTCCACAGCCAGCAATTGACACCAATTGATCTGGACAACCATTCATTTCCAACTCCTCTCCTTGGCAAAAATGCCACATATGACAGGTTTCCCACCCTTCCTCTAATTTTCTCTATTGCTGACCTATATCTGCTAATCAGCAGTCCTCACTCTTCGTCTGCCACCATCGGTTGCCTCCAGCTCTGAGACAGATAATAGGATTGCTCCCAATACCTTATCACTGATGTCAATCCAGACGGCTAAACAATTTCCTTTCATCCCCGCCCCAGGAAAATCCACTCTCTGCCTCCTACTCCTGTCCTTCAAGCAGAACTGCCCTATCATGTACCTATCTGGCTAATCCCCAAACAACAACAATGTTTTTACCTTACTTTGCGTCGTCCGCTCGTGATGCTCGAGTAGTCGACTCGCATTTACGCCAGTAAGCATTAACCACTTGTAGAATTCGTCAAGACGTTCCGAATGGTATTCGGTTGGGGTTTCTAGGGATGTCTCACTCACGTCTGCAATGCTTCTTGGTGCTCGTTGTGGCATTCCCAGGTAGAAACAATCACATTCGGCGGGTAGGAACCGACGTAGTCTTCTGTTTCTCGTTGTTTCTCCTCTCCACCCGTTTTCTTGATCGTCAGCTTGGTTCATGTTGACCGGCCACTGACAACCTCCCTCTTAACCTGGGGACTCACCAACTGGAGGATTACACGAATCCTCTTGTTCTCCTCATTGTATTGAGCTAGATGAGCTGTATTACAATAGGTTTAATCTTAATATTATAAAAATACAAATAAAAATAGCACCAGGACTCTCACTAGTAATTACAACTACTGGTTAATATAATGAATTTGGTATTGACTATGTATTGAGCTAGAATGAGCTTAATATACAACTGAGCTTAATCTAATGATATAAAAACAGGCACAAGACTTTCAGTTGTAAATTGCACTAAAGGTGTTTATAAGTTGTTTACAAGAATTAGAGTATAACTAGATTTACAATGACAAGATAAAATATACAAGTTAAGTAGCAAAAGACATAAAAAAATGTAGAAAAAAAATATTGGAGGTAGTTGGTACTCGTCTAGGCAAAGATAGTAAAGGCCTTGAATTAATATTAATTGAATTATACATAATTGCACACTACAATATAGTCATCTAGGATATGAAAAACAATCTTAGAGTTGGATTATAATCTAAACTTATATTATAAACACATACAAATTGAAATGGTACTTGCAATATGTACTAGAGTCTGGTATGGTTGTTGTCAAGGATCAAAGAGTTATAACTTGACTTATTTTGTCAACAATAAAATTAATTTAAAGTACCAAAATGAATATAGATACTAAAAAAAAATAACAATGGTAATGTCTTGGTTTAATATGATAGTAAGATGGTAGAACAGGTAGAAGGTACACAGGTACACAGGTAACGGTACAAAGGATAATATAAAGGTTGGAGTTGATATACAAACTTGAAAATTTGGCAACACAAAATGTTATGGGAAGTATAAAATATGTTTATTTATTGTACAAAAGTTAAATTGACTGGTGTAAATATGGTCTGTTTAATAAAATTTTTAGTTAAGTATAATGATTAAAAAAAAGTGAAAAAGTAATGTTTATTTTCATTCAATATTGCATGGTAGTTATAATGGTTCGTTTTCATGTTCTCATAAACCACGCTAGATATCAGGGTATCTTGCTACTCCTAATTACACTTTGGTCACATTCACAAACAACGCCACATGCATATATATATATACATACATCTAGGTTTTTCTCTTTTTCTAAATAGCTCTTGTTTCTTCTTATATTTCTTCTATTGTTCCATGGGGAGTGGAAAAGAATTTTCCTCGTAAAGCCATGCGTGTGTATGAGGCGGACTAAAATGCGGAAGCAATGGGCTAGTAAAACCATTCTCCTGTAGACTTTACTAAAAAAGAGAGAAAAACTTTATTAAAACTGGGAGCTTATTAAATGGCATGTGATGTAGTGGATGACAAGAAAGGAAACAAGATGTTTGCTGGATGTAATGAAATGAAAAGAAAGAAGTTTGGTGGATGTCTTGGCCCTAGCGTAAACAAAGCTGAAGGGGGTAAGGGAGTTTCAGTGGGGGGAAATACAATGGATTAAATCTGGAGTATCTGAGAGAGTTAGGACCAAAGAAGGGGGTAGCAGTAATGTTAAATGATTCAATTATGGAGAGGAGAGGAAAAGAGATATGAATGTGTAAATTCAAGAATTATGTGGAATTAAGTTGAAGGTTGGATGCGAAGAAGTGGGTAATAATAGCGGTGCAAGCATCCTGGAGAGAGGAGGAATGACTGAGGAGAGTATTTTGGGAGATGTAGTGAATGTATAGAAGCTTTGAACAAAGTGAGAGTAATTGTGTAGGGGACCTTGGAATGCTAAAGATAGGAGAAACTTTTGAGAGGGTGTGGTAGGTAAGTATGGGGTGCCAGGTGTAAATGTAATGGAGAGCCTTTGATTGAACTTTGTTATAGAAAGGAGTTTAGTTATAGGTAATACATATTTTAAGAAAAAGAGGATAAATAAGTTATACAAGTATGTGTAGGGCGAAATGACCAAGTTAGTAGGATTATGTATTGGTAGATAAAAGACTGTTGAGTAGACTTCAGGATGTTACATGTTTATTGAGGGCCACAGATATATCAGATCACTTTTAGTTGTAGCTACACTGGAGAGTTAAAAAAGGGTAGATGGATACAAGGAGAATAGGAAGCATCAGGCAAGAGAGAGGTGGAGGTTTTATAAACTAATAGAGGAGGCAGTTAGGGTAAGATATAAACAGCTATTGGACGGATAGGATTAGGCTAATGAGTGATAGGCGATGGGCCGAGAGGTATGGGGTAGGTTTAAAAATGTAGTGTTAGAGTGTTCAGCAGAAGTTTTGGATACAGGAAAGTGGGTGCGGGAGGGAAGAGGAATGCGATTGGTGGGAAAATGATGATGTAAAAGAGAGTAGTAAGGGAAGAAAAAGTTTGATATGAGAGTTTTTACAAAGTAGAAGTGATGCAAGGAAGGGAAGAGTATATGGAGAAAAAGAGAGAGGTTAAGAGAGTGTGTGATAGCACACTGTAAAAGAAGCAAATGAGAGAGTGGGTGAGATGTTATCATCAAATTTTGTGGGGAAAATAAGAAAAAAAAAAAGTTTTGGAGTGGAGATTAACAAGTTAGAAAAGCTAGAGAACAAATGGATTTGTCAGTTAAAAATTAGGAGAGGAGAGGTTAGAGTTATTAAAATGGAGAGGGTTGAGGGTTATTGGAGATGGAGGGAATATTTGAGGAATTGTTAAATCGTTGATGTGAAGATAGGGGAAGATGTGATTTCGTGTATAGGACAAGGAGGAATAACATCTTGTAGGAGGTGAGGAAGCAGGCAGTTTTGAGTGTGGGGGAAGTTCGTGAGGCAGGAGGTAAAAGTAAGGGGGGTAAGGCAGCCGGGATTGATGGGATAAAGATAGATATGTTAAAAGCGGTGGGGATATCTTTGGGAGGTGGTTGGTGCAATGTATTTAATAAATGTATGGAAGAGGGTAATGGTACCTAGGATTGGCAGAGTAGCATGCATAGTTCCTTTGGATAAAGGCAAAGGGGATAAAAGAGAGTTCAAAAATTATAGGGGTGGGATAAGTCTGCTGAGTATACCTGGTAAAGTGTATGTAGAGTTATTATTGAAAGAATTTAAGGAGTAAGACTGAGATTGGATAGCAGATGAACAAGGAGTTTTAGGTAAGGGACGCGGCTTGTGTCGGACAAGGTGTTTACAGTGAACATTATAAGTGAACAGTATTTAGATAAGGCTCTAAAGAGGTCTTTTGTGGCATTATGGATTTGGAAAAGGCGTATGACAGGGTGGATTGGGGGGACAATGTGGGCAGTGTTTGCAAGTGTATAGTGAGGAGGTAGGTTATGAAGCAGTGAAGAGTTTTTACGAGAGATAGTGAGGCTCAAGTTGAGTATGTAGAAAGAGGAATTATTTCCAGTTAAAAACGTAGGCCTTAGACAAGGATGTGTGATGTCACCGCGTGGTTGTTTTATATATTTAGATGGGGTGTAGGGAAGTAAATGCGAGGGGTCTTGAGCAGAGGCGTGGAGCTTAAAAGATAAAGAATCAACACAAAATGGGAGTTGTCACAGGCTGCTCTTTGTTTGATGACACTGTGCTCTTGGGAGATTCTGAAGAGAAGTTGCAGAGATTGGTGGATGAATTTGGTAGGGTGTGCAAAAAAAGAAAAATTTAAAGGAGAATACAATAAAGAGTAAAGGGTTTTAAGGATAACAAAAAAATTGGTGATGAAAGATTGAATTCAGATTGGAGGGAGAGAGTTGGGGGGAGGTGAATGATTCAATTTTTGGGGTGGACCCGGGCAGGGGATGGGTTTTTGAAAGATGAGGTGAATATAGAATTGATGAGGGGAAAGAGTGAGTGGTGCCTTAGGAGTCTGTGGGGACAAAGAAATTTTTTCTTGGAGGCAAAAAGGGGAATGTTGGAGTATGTTTTACCAACGCTCTTTATGGGGGTGAAGCATGGGTGATGAATGTTGCAGCGAGGAGAAGGGTGAGGCAGTGGGGATGTATGTTGAGGGCAATGTGTGGTGTGAATATAATGCAGGGGTTTTCGTAGTTTGGAAGTTAGGAGGAGGTGGGGATTCCCAAAAAAAACTGTTGTAAGAGGGCTGAGGGGGGTTTTTTGAGGTGGTTGGGGACATGTAGAGAGAATGGAGCGAAACAGAAGGGCCTTCAGAGTGTTTTCAGTCTTTTAGGGGAAAGGAAGGGGGGTAGGGGTCGGCCTAGGAAAGGTTGGAGAGAGGGGGTAAGGAGGTTTTGTGTGCGAGGGGTTGGACTTCCAGCGGGCCCATGCGTGAGCTTTGTTTGATAAGAGTGAATGGAGAAAAGGGTTTTTTTTAATTCTTGCTTTGTGTTGGAGTGGGGGAAAAGTAACTTTTTAAAAGGGGTTGGGGGGAAAACCCGGCGGGCCCGGTTTAAAAGTCCTGGAGTTTGGGAAGTTAGTCCCTGAAAATCAAAGGGAGGGGGTTAATGTTGCGTTTAAAAAACTTATTGAAAAGCACCCTTCGGGCCAAGCCCGTGATGGAGTGAAGGGTTTGGTAAAATTTTTTCTTTTTGGGCCCCCCCCCCCCTTCCCCCTTGGTGGGAACCCGGCCAGTGTGAAAAAAAAAAAAAAAAGTTATACTTAGGTTTTTTGGCAGAAAAGGGTTTAAAATTAAGGTACTCTAAGATAGTGAATGTGGTTTTAAAACAGGAAAGGTAATTGGGACAAGAAATGGTTTTAAATGTAAAAAATTTTAAAATTAAATTAAAATTTTATACTAAAAATGGTAAAAATTAAATTTTAGAATTTTAATATAAATTGAAGTATTTAAAAAAAAATAGGTAGTAATATGGACAGAGAAAGTATAAAATTTTCAGCAAATTTTTTAAGAAAAACAATAGAAAAATAAAAAAATTTTACATGAGGTGATTTAAATGCTTACTATTTAAAATTTCACAAAATGAGATATTTTGATTATTTAATTATAAGAGATTGTAAAATAAAATTTTAAAAACAAAAAATTGGAGCAAAAATTCACTACTTTCTTTGGCTTTTAGGTTGGCCCGGGTTTAGTTATTTTTCTGAAAGTTTTGTATCCCGGGGGGGAAATTTCGTGATAGATCTTTCTCGTTATGATTGTGTACGTTGCTACATTTTTTTTCCTAATTTAAAATTTTTTCCCCACCCCGTGTGAAGCTTGGTTTGTTTTGTGTATTTTTTCCCCGTTTAAAGGGTTTTTGATTTCTTTTACAGGGGGGTTCTGACGTTTTTTGGTAACACTCGTTTATGTATACTCTTTTTTTAAATTTTAAATTTGGATGCAAAAAATTTAAAGTTTTTTTTCCCTTTGTCATGTTGAGGGGAATCTAAGCTTTAGCTTTTTTACCGGGGGAAACCCTTTGAAACCTGGCTTCTTTTATTTCACTCGGGTTTACAAAAAACACTTGTTTGGCCCTTATGATCGGCAGAGTTATTTTTTTCCGTTTTTTTGGTTCAATCACGGGGGAAAAAAGGGGGCTGTTAACTATTCCCGCGCCCGTTTAGTTTATCTTGTTCAGTTTTATTTTCTTGGGAGCAAAGTAGTACGAACGGGTTATCTAAGTTGTTTTCCATTCTTTTATGCTTCTTCAACCTTTGTATTAAAGATATTATTTTTTGGGGTATGGCTATCTGTGATTGTTTGGGGGTCTTATCACATTTATTCCTGGTTTTGATAACTTTTGTTCAAGACTGAGGATTTTGTTTTCGGTTGTGTCATCCTGGGTCGGGGTTTTGAAAGGCGTCTCTCAAAGATTCTTTTTTCAATAACAAAGGGGGAAAGTGCATTTTCTTTGGGTATTTGGATCGTTGGATCCCTTTGAGAGACTATTTGGGTTGGTTTGAACCCGGGGGAAGAGAGGGGGGGGAGGGGCTGGTGGCCCCATGTTTGTTTTTTTTTGTTGTGGGGTCCCCTTTGAGCGGTGGTGAGTGCAGTGGTTTGTGGGCCAGGTCCTCCGGCTACACTTGGGGAGTATTTTGTTTTTTTTCGGTTTTTTTTGCTGGCCTTGGTGTGAGCAGTGCATTTTTTTGGGGAAAAAAGAACACGCTAGTTTAGGGGGTCCCGAGCTTCACCCCCTATACAAAGGGTTCAACGACAAAGGGAGTTGGACTTTGCTTCAATTTTTTGTGGGAAAATTTTGCCAGGGACTGTAATCCCCAGCTCATTTGAGTGTCGGGGCTTTTGAAAAAGGTAAGAAAACCATACTGCATCTTCCCAAAAATTTTAAAGGGGGAAAGCCCAGGGGGTCGCAATAAAAACCCCTGGGAAAAAGGAATTATTACTACAGAAAAAGCATCCTTCCAAAAAATTTTCCACAGTAAAACTATGGGATAATATAGAAATTTATTGTGGGGAGACGAAAAAAAACTGGGGAAAAGCTGGATACAGTGAGGGATAAAAAAAGGGTTTTGAGGCTGGGACCTTCGTCATGTAGGAGCTGAAGCAGTCCCCGGTTCTTAACACGCAAGTTATACTTCTGTTTCAACAAATCACATATTACTAGGAAGAAAATTTTCCCGGGTAGTTTCCTTTTGTTAGCCCAAATCCCCGACCAGTATGTTTTAAATAATTTGACCCACTGTTCAGATCGAGGCTCCAAAACCCTCGATGGCCCGAACCCTGGGGATGGCCCAAAACCCTTGACCGGTTTCAAACGGATTGGGTTGGGCCCAAAAAAGCAGACTGAAAAACGGAGGGGGTTTGTGGGGCCCCCCTTAAAAAACAAAACAGTAAATATAAATCAGAAACGTACGGGAAAAGTGCCCCCAATTAAAAGTACATTTTAAAAAAATTAGAAATAAAAAATAGCTAGAACTTCTTTTGGGAAAAAGCTATTAATAGAGTATTCAAGGGTTGCTAGTAAAATTAAGTATATCAACCTTAAAATCATTATAAAGCTCTGTGTAGTCTGAAATTTCAAAAAAACGGGTTTCCCACATGGATAAATTTTTTCTTTTTTGTGGAAATTGGGTCCCCCCCTTGTGAAGATATACAAAAACTAGCAAACAAGCGTATTAAATTTGGGAAGTGTTTTTCGGTATGCCCAAAGGGAGATAAATCTGTGGGACTAAAATTTGTCAGGGGAAACCCCCTTTCCCAATGAAAAAAAAGGAAACAAATTGAAAAAATAAATAAAAAAATTGATTTGGGAAAAACAAGAAAAAGGATTTGAAAATTTTATTTTAAAATTTAAATTTTAATAAAAAAAGGGCCCTTCATTTCTTTGATTTGGGGGGCAGGAGTAGGTATGGCCCGGGGATATTTCCCTTGATGTTATTTTTTTTGGTTATCCGGGGCAGATGGTAATCCGATGTTCGGAATCTCCTAACTTGGATGGAGAAACAAGTAAAATTTGGGGGGGGCCCGGGGTAGTTGTAAAATTAAGGGTTTAATAAGTATTTTTTAACAAAAGTTTTCCCCCAATCTGGCGTTACCCCTGGAAGACCACGCCAGGAACAGAGCGGGGTAAATAAGAGAAAAAAAAATTGGTTCCCCAAATGTCATGATAATATAACATTTAAGTTAAAAAAAAATAAATTAAATGCCAAAATCATTACTGGTAACAGCAACACTAAAAAAAGAACAAACAGTTTACTCCGGGTAGATCACCCTCCTGTTTTGGAGAAGAGGGGGGAAGGCGAAGTGACTCCCCAAACTTCAATCCACCCGGGGAAAGGGTTTAAAATTTTTTCAGGAATTTTGGAAACCTTTAAACAAAGGGGGCCCGGGAAAACTAGTTTTGCCCCACCCCGCCAGAGGGGGGGGGGTGTGTGCGCGCCGAACGTAATCGCTAATGGTTCCCGGTTGCCCGAAAAACCTTAAACCCCCCTTTTACCTACTTTTCCCTCACATACCCCCCTTTCCCAAAAAAAATTTGGACGGGGGTCAATAGTCAAAGAACAGAGGGAAAAAAAACCCAAAAACAACCCCGGCTCAGCCCAAACTGAAAAGTGGTTTTTTAGAGCCCGAAAAATAAACGACTTTAAACTTATTTGGGCTGAATAGCCGAGCCCCCTCAAGAGTCTGCTATTTGACCCTTTTAAAATTTTCCAAAAAACATCAGGGCTTGGGATCTGTTTTTAAGCCCAAAAGGGGTTTTTTTGTTAGGTAGTATTTAAAAAACCCTTTTTACCCCATACTAAAGCATAAATTTTTTTCTCCACGGTGGAAAAAAACTTTCTTCTCTGGGCAGGGGGAAAACTTCTTATGGCGAAAATATGGGAAAAAGGGGTCTCCTTAATTTTTGAAGTTGTTTTCAGCCCCCGGGCCAGAATTGGGAAAGGCCAAACTGTTCGGGACAAAAAAAAATTTTTTAATATCGGGAATTTTTGGACAGGGGGGGTTTTTTAAAAAAATGTTTAATTTCTTCGAAATTTGGTTGGTTCTCCGAAAAAAACTAAGAGGTTCCTTTCCCCTTTTTTAAATAGTCTGTAAGGGAAAGAAGTTAAGCTACCCTTTGATTTGGAAAGAAATTTCTATAGAAATTTTTAAAATCCAAGGAAATTCTTAAAAAACTTTTTTGGGAGAGGGAAGCCCCCCCCCCCCCCCCCCCCCCCCCCCAAAACCCCCCCCCCCCCCCCCCCCCCCCCCCCCAAAACCCCCCCTTTTCCCCCCCCCCCCCCCCCCAAAAACCCCCCCCCCCCCCCCAAACCCCCCCCCCCCCCCCCCCCCCCCCCCCCCCCCCCCCCAAATTCTTTTTAAAAACCTTTTTTTATTGGAAGGGGGAAAGGGGAAAGCAAAAAGGTTTTTAAAAATTTTTTTGGGTTTTCCGGAGTTTTCCCTTTTTTGGGTGTTTTAAATGGCACTTTGATGGTTTTTTGCTTTGTGGGGAAAGGGTGGTTAATTCCCGGGGGGAAGAATTTTGGCAGTTTCCTTTGGATTTAATTTACCAAAAGGGCAAAAAAAGGATCAATTACTGGCATGGGTTTTGCAAACCCATTTTAAATTTTAGTATTTTAATTAAAAGAAAATCTTGGGCAAATCGGTTTAAAAAAATTTTTCGGGGGTTTTTAACCTTAAAAAAATGGGGGGAAAAAGGGAAAACCGATTTCGAAGGTTCTATGATATTTTTAAATTAATAGTTTTTCAAAACCCCATTATCAAAAATTTTCCCTAGTGGGAAAGGGAAAAAGGGGAGATTTTCCGCCTTACTGGTTCATGATCCGACAAAAACAATTTTTGTTAAAAAATAGTGGTGGTAAGTCCCGGTACCTTTGTGAAAACGTCAGAAAAAGTGTTTCTAAGGGAATTGGGAATTTTTTCCCCATTGGGCAAGTCTTGTTAATGTTGACCCTTTTTACTTCTTTTGGGGGAGGGATCATGCGTTTAAAATGTCAGTAGCTCCCTTTGATTCTGGGAAAAAACTCATTTAAATACAAACTTTACATTCGTACGAATTTACCACTTGTATCCCAAACTGAAAAAAGAAGGATCTTTTGTCAAAGGGATTTACGCAAAAATTAAAATTATCTTTTTATGGTACCGTTTTTAAAATTTTTTGGGCGTGATACATTCTCTCTCTCCCCTTTACATCCCCAAAAATTTCTACCTTTTTGCAGGGCCTTTTACTATTTATACGGTTTCCCCGCCATGTAATTAGCAATTTTTTTTGGATTTGTCAGGTAAAGGGGAATCTAAAAAATTTTCACCCAAAAATTTAAAGTTTCGCTTGGAGTTTTATGGGCAAAAAAAGGTTTTTGTACGTTTCCCCAGACCTTCTAGGGTTTTTACTGCCAAATTTGGCGGGTTTTTTCCCAAACCCTTTCCCCTTTGATCTAAAAAAAAACTGTAGCTGTTCTGAAAAATTTAAGGTTTTATATCTTTGGACCCAAAATTCATTCCCAAAAAAAAATGTGGGGCCACGGGGCTTGTCTCCCCTAAAGCAATTTTAAAAAGGGGGTTTAAACCCAAAGGGGAAACACTTGGGAAACTGGCAAATTTCGAAAAAAAGCACATGGTTTAAAAAACTATGCCAATCCCTTGGTTTAAGGGTTTAAAATTTTTTTTTTTTGTATTGATTTAAGGATTTCATGTTTGTCGCTCCACTCTTCCGTTTACACATCGGATGGTAAGGTGTTGTGGGAAAAAAGGTGTTTTAAAACCCACAAGTTTATAAACGTGTTCCATTAATTTGAAATGAATTGAGCCCCTTTATCCGACGAATTTCACGAGGTATACCTACACGTGAAAAAATAGAAAATAAGGCTTCTGCGACTTTATGGACTTTAAAGGATTTTAAGGGGAACCCCCCTGGGAAAATTTGGAAAGCGTAGTCAAACATTGTTTTAAAAAATTTTTTTATGACCTCCCGATGAGGAGGTGTGTAGGACCCAAAAATTATCTACGGGAACCCTTGCAAAAAAGGGGCTGAGAAAATAGGCATCTTTACCATAGGGAAATTCCTGTTCTACCCCTTTTGCGTTGGGGGAAATTGACATACGTTTTAATGATCTGGGAGTTTCTTATAGATGTAGAGGACATGCTAGGCCCAGAATATAGGTCCCTTTATTTTTTTATAGGTCTTCCTATGTGAAAAAAGGCCCGAGAAATGGCAAGGGATAAGAAATCTTTAAAAAAGTTTTACGGCCCAAACCTGCCGGGGAAAGACTAAAAGGGTTCGACCAACGTATTGGGTTGTCCCCAGACCCCTATTGCTTGGGACAAAAAAATTTGTGTTTGAACTCAAATTGTAAGAAAAATTTTTTTTTCTGGGGGCACCTTGCCTTTTTTAAAATAACTTCCGAGATTCCTCTAAGGGGGACAAGGGTTTTTTAAGCCCCCCTAAATTATATGGAAAAAGCTCGTTTTTCTTTCCTTTTGGGAAAAAATAATGGGGTGGATAGGTTTTAAACCTTTTGACTTTAGCTTGGTAAGGGGCGTTAAAGGTTTTAGGTTTTTGTATAGATTGTGGACCACGTAGTTTTCCACTTTCGTTCCTTTCGTTGGGCCAAATTCAAGTGCCCGACTTACTAAAGGTGTTACCCGGGGTTTTTTTTAACCATCAGCTCTCTGATTTAGGTTACCCAACTGAATCTCACCCGGAAAAATATTTGGAAGAAACAGGATTTTTGGTTCCCCCTTCCTTTGGAAAATCCAAAATTTTCCAAAAAGTCCCTTTTCAGAAGGGGAAAGCAGCCCTTGTAGTTCCCAACCCAAAACAGAACCGGGGGTTTTTTGGGGAATACGGCCCTCTACCCATCCCGAGAAACCAAATTTTCACCTAACCAAAAAATCTGCTGTTGGAAAAAAAAAACGCTTCTTCCCAAAAAGGGCAGTTAACTTAGGGGGACTTATAAAGTGAAGAATCTAGGTTAGGGAAAAAAAGGTTTTCTTGAAAATAACCCAAAACAGGAAAATCCCCGTGTCTCTAAAATTGGGGTTTACAATTTTATTCCCTTGACTTTACCTTTTACTAAAAGGTGCGTTTATGGTTTTATTCAGTGAAACATTTTCCGACATTTTCACTTTTTTTTGGACAGTCGGGGCCCTCTATGACCATCATTACAGTTGAAAAAACTTTTTCTGTGGGAAGGGCCCTTTTGGGAAATTTTAGGGGCGGAGGGGTTTTGGGTTTTCCCCCAGATTGCTTAGGCACCCCAGGGTTTTTTCTGCTACGTCAAAAGGGTAATTATGAACGACGCATATATTCAGTAGCTTGTGCCCTTTTGCAGCCGTAAAGGGAAAAGTTTCGTTCTTTAATGAATATTCGTAAGTTGAGTTTACAGGGAAAAAAGGAATTGATCTCTTACCATCAGGGCTCGTTTAAGATTCGAAATCGGGGTCAACCTCAGCACTATCAATTTCCCAATCAAAAAATCTTTTAAAAGGTTTTTTTAAAAATTGCAGGGAATTTTTTATGAGGGAATTTTTTAATGGTTTTAAAATCCGACCCGTAATGATGAGTAGTTTTTTTTGAAAACTGTAGTATAGCTTCTTCAGCTGGCCCATAACTAGAAAAACAAACAGAGGGTTTGAGTGGAATGACGTTTAATGCTGGAAACCGGGCAGTAGTAAGCCAAAACTAGTAGGCCCCCAAAAATCTACTGGGCCCCGTCACGGGGGGGAGCCGTACTCTCGATTTTGTAATTTTGCCCTTTTTTCTTGTTTGGAAAGGTGGTATTTGGGGCATCCCAAATTTTTGGTTCTTGGGAAGGGGATTCCAGTACCCCTTTATTTTATTTTCTGCTTAGATAGTTTTCCCTTTTTGGCTTCTAATTCCAACCTTGATTTTTTAACTCAATTTTCCTTCATTTTGAAGGTACCTTCTTGCTGAACTTTTATTTCTCTAGCTATCCTTCTGTTCCCAAATTTTTTCCCCCCGAGCTAGTCTTTCCCGTTCCTTTTTTCTTCACGAGCGAAATTTTTCTCCTCTGAAACAGTCTTTCCGGGTTCCTTTTTTTCTTCCCAAAAGCCATTTTTGCAGTTTAATTTTAAAATATCAAGGCCCTTTTTCCCGTAAATCCCCTTTCCTTTTCCCGCTTTCAACCAAAAAATTAAAGAATCCTTTTTGTAAAAAAAAAAATTTTTAAGCACCCAACCCTTTAACTGAAATTAAAATTAACAGTAACGTCTGGTTTCAAAAAAAGGGGGGAAAAGTCCCCACCCCTTTTAAAATTTTCCCAAAAAAGAAAAAAGAAATAAATTTTTTTCCCGGAAGAAATTCCCTTTTGGGCTAAATAGCCTTCACTGAAAAAAACACCCCCGGTTTTACACAGGAGGGGTTATTTCAAAATTCCCAAAGGGCCAAAAAAATAGGTAAACTTCTAAACCGAACCTTAGAACCAAAAAAACGGTAAGTCAGACTACCAGTAATGACTTGACACCTCAAAAAACTCACCCTTTTCTATCTTAAATGTTATACTCCAAACCAGTTGAACCATCAGGACGATGTTGCTTCAAGGTCGGATCCTGGCAAGGTCGCCATTGTCAGTGGAACGCCTTCCAACTGAACAAAGAAACTTTAAAGGAAAAAATAAATAAAGAAATGAATTAGGAAAAACAAGAAAAATGATTTTTGAGAATTTTACTTAAAATTTAAATAAAAAAAAAAAAAAATGGCCCTTCAGTTCTTTGGTTGGGCAGGAGTGGTTTGGCCCTGGATATTTCCTCTGATAAAAATTTTTATGGGGTTTTAATCCGGGGCAAAAAAAAACCGATGTTCTGGAATCTACCACTTGGATGGGACAAGTAGAATGGGAAAGGGGCCGGTATTTTGTGAATAATGTTAATAATTTAATATTAAAAAAAGGGTCTTCCCTTTTTAAAAAGGGCGTCTATCCGGGAAGACCCCCCCGGGAAACAGAGCTGGTAAATAAAGAAAATTTAAAACTGGTTCCCCCAAAAGCCCAGGGTAATAAAAAACAAAAAAAGAAAAAAAATTGGAAATGCCAAAATCATTACTGGAACCACCAAACCACTAGAAAAGAACAAACAGAAAACCCCCCTGGAAGATCACCCTACCTGTTTGGGAGAAGGTGGGGGTTTGAAGTGACTCCCAAATTTTTCCAATCCACACCAGGAAAGGTAAAATTAACCGGGGAAGAAACTTTAAAAAAATTCGGGCCCCCGGGAACTAGTTTTTCCCCCAAAACCCGCCAAGGGGGGGGGGGTGTGTGTGGGGCCGCGCAAGGGAACTCGCTAAGGGTTTTTCCTGGTTGCCCGAAAAACCTTTAAAGCCCACTTACCCCTTTTTTCCCCTCACAAAAATCACAAGGGTTTTAAAAGGGATAACATAAAAGGGCTGTTTCATGGGAAAACCTGGAAGCATTTTTTCAACAGAGGGGAAAAAAAAAGTCGGGCTGAATGGTATGCCCTTGAAAACTGGCCATAAAGACCGGAAATGTAAGGCTGGGGGGGATGTCCGGGGTTTGTCAGTAAATGTGGGGCTGATAGGGGCTTTCCTGGGAGACAGTAATGGGGGAAGTTTGGAGGGTGCTTTTCCTGGGACGTAAGGGTGAAGCTGGAGGGGGCTGTCCTGGAGACAGAAAAGGGGTGAAGCTGGAGGTGCTGTCCGGGGAGACAGTAAGGGTAAAAGTTTACATTCGCCGCTTGACCTGCGCAGAGTGCGGACGTGTGACTACTGCCCTCTGCGGGCCAAATTGGAGGAGAAAATTTTTTTCAAAAAACATGGCCAGTCTGTGAAAGGCTTTGAAACAGGGTTTGGCATTAAATTTAAATTGCGGGGTGCAATAGCCTCAGTCTGCACAAGTGTTTTTCCCGCAAATTACCCGGGGCACTATGGTGTTGCGGATAAAGAACTGTATGGTGGGGCCCACTAAATGGTCCCTTTATCGTTTTTTCTCAAGCTGATTTCAGCTGGAGTGTAAAAACGGCTGGTTGACAAGTCCCCGGACAGGAGCGTGGATTTTAAATTTCAGTTTTTAGTGTTCCCCAAACGAGTGTCTAAGTTTAAACCAGGGGTGAAAATAAAATTTGTGCCATTTGGGGCGGCGAGAATGATCTGCGGTATGTATTTGAACAGTATGGACCTGTACACCTGGCTTTTGGCGGGTAAAGGGAAACGGAGGGGGCCGATCCCGGGTTTTCCCGGATGGTCCTTTCAGATCAAGAGGGAAATTTGAGGCTGCCACCCCGTCTTACGTCAAAATGGAGGGCATTTAGGACACAGGTAAGGGTGTGTACTACGTTTGGGCGCAGAAACGTGTGGGGTTATGTGGTGCATATACCAAAAGGGGGCCCGTGTGGGAGATGGCAGGGGAAAGAAAGGACCTAGGTAGTGAAAATGGTGAAAGGCCAGAACCAGAGGTGGGTCATGCTGATAAAGGCCCCCTGTACTTAGAAGTGGCACTTCCGGGGAGTGGGGAAAGTGGAGCGTGAGCTGCCAAGGTGGGTACCAGCCCATCCCCGTCACAGTTGGTGGGAATTGAGGCATCTCCCATGGAAAAAAAACCCCGGGGGAAGGGATTTTCCAAAATTGGTGACGTGCGGGAAGAGGGGGCCCTACTGGTAACTTTGCGGGAAAAACCCTTTTGGGAGAAGCTTTTTGTGAGGATAATTGGATATGGTGAGGGGGTACTGTTAAAGATTGAAGTTGAGCAATTTAAAAAATTTGGGCGAAATTGGAGATGCCTCGCCAGGAGTGGGGAAAGGTGATTGGGGTGACTGTGAGATTCACGGGGAGGCATCCAGGGGAGTTGGAAAGGGTTGCAGAGGTGTAAACCAAAAGGGCGGCGACATTTTTGGGACTCTGATGTTTTTTTGCCCCGGACAGAGCCCGGGGGAAAAGCTGGTTATGGGGTGCGTGGGAGCACAAAAGGTACGCCGGGTCAGGTTTTGGATAAGGGAAGCCCCCAAAGGGGCAGTGGAGAGAAAATGGACAAAAGCAGCCCACACGAAAGGGTTTTGTCAGTAAAAGGTTTAAAAGGGGGGCGGGAGGGGTAAAAATCAATAAGTAGGTTTTCCGGTGCAGACAGTGAATATTAAGGGATTGTGTGCGGGGGGAAAAAGGGGCCTGTGGGAAAAAGGGTTTTTTAAAACTTTAAATTGCTATAAAACATTTTTTTTTTTGGGGGCAGGAACAAAATTTTTAAACCTGGGGAAGGGGGGTTGGGGGGGGGGGGGGGAGGGGTACAGAGTGTTTGTGATGTTTTTCGGAGCGAATGAAAGGGAGGGGTGGGAACCCGATCCGAGGGGACGACCGTTTTGGGGTTTCTAGGAGTAAAGGGGGGGGGTTGGGTGTTTTTAAGGGAATAGATGGGTGGTGGAGAGGTGAGCGGATGGCATTTCATTTTGTGTATGCCCCCGGTGAAAAATGATGAAAGGGAAAAGAAAAATTTTGGTGAAAAAACGAAATTGGGTATTTATTTGCGGTCATTCCCGTCAGGGGACAATAGTTGGTGGCGAGGGAACTGTGTGGTGCCGGGGGAAGGATGGGGAAACCGAGGGGGGCAGGGTGTTTTTTGGCGGGTTTGGGGTTTTAAATTGAAGGTGTGGGATTGAGGGATATTTTTGATGGGGGGGTTTTTTGCGAGATAGACACACTTTTCTAAAAAAGGGGTTTTGCTGCACGATTAATAGGTTGTATGTGAAAGGGGAGTGGGGGGAGGGCGGGTGAAACGGTGAATGCCCTTTTTTTCAGATCATAGGGGGGTTTTAAATAAATAAATTTAAATTGGGACGGTTTGTCCTAAGGGGATATTTGGGTACTGGAAGCTGAATGTCGACTATGGGTGAGGGGGTGGAGGGGGGGTTTTTGAAATTTGTGGGGGGGAACTTATGGGGGGGGGTAAAAAGGGGCAAGGGTTTTTATTGGGGTGGGGGGAGGGGGTTGCAAAAAAGAGGATAGCAATACTATGTGCAAAGGGGGAAAGAATGGGGAGGGAGGGACATTTGGGCTTAACAGTTTTTAGAGGGGGGGTTGCAGGGTTTTTTATCAGGGGGGGTGCTTTTGGGGAAAGGTGTGTACCCAATGGGGGGAAATTGAAGCTTTAAAAAGTGGCAGAAAAGGGGAATGCACAAGGGAAGATTTGTGAGGCGAGGGTCAAGGGGGGTTAGGGGGCGATTTGGGGGGGACAGGCCGTCCCCCGGTTTAGGGGGTCAGGGAGACCCCGGGGAAAAATTAAATAAGAGGGGTAGTAAACGAGGATTTTAGGGGGGTTAACGAAGGGTCAGGGTTGAAAATTTCTGGGGAAAGGGGAGTGGTTTTTGGATTTTTTGGGTTTTAAAAATTTTATTTGAGGAGTGTAGGAAAGGTGAACGGTGAGGGATTTAGAGAGTTTGGGGAGGGAATGTACCCTTGTGTGTGAGTGGAAGTGTTTCGTATGGTTTTGGGTTTGGGGATTTTGAAGAGGGGGAGGAAATGGAGCTTTGGGGGGAAAATGGCGAAAAGAAAAAGCCCCCCCAGGTTTGTGGGTTTCCCCCCTTGTAAATTTCCCTTGTGAAAATTTGGGGAGTGTGTTGAAGGTTTTTTTTAGTAAACCGTTAAATGTGATGAAAGGGGGGGGGAGGATGGCGGATTTTGGCCCCCCGTACTGCAGTGTAGTATTGTTTCCCAAAAAGGGGAAGGGGCCCTACTACAGTGCGAACTCCCTTGGGGCGTTGTCGTTGTTATGTGCTGATTATAAGATTTTTTCCCGAAAAAAATTTTGGGGGGAAACAGGCTAAAGGTGCGTGAAGATAGAGTTGTTGCGAGAGGTCAGTAGGGGGTCCCGGGAAGGGAACGATGTATGAGGGAATTGGAAAAATAAAAGATTTTTTTGGAAAGTATGGGGGGGGGAGAAGGGAAAGGGGGGGAGGTTTTCTTAGCTTTGTTTGGGAAAGGCTGCGTATGATTGCGTAGAACGAAAGGAAAGTGGCATATCTTAGGGAGGCAGGGTTTTGGGGAAAAGATGGTTTCGTTGGATTTAGGGCCTTTTTTATAATAGGGGAGGTGTTCGTGTGCCGTTGGGAAAGGGAAAAAGGGTGAGTGGTTTCAAAAGGGTAAAAGGCATAAGGCAGGGGGGGGGGGGTTTTCCTCTGTCTCAACGTTGTTTGCTTGTAAACAGGACCCTTTTTTTTAGGGCTGTGGGGCGATGTTTTTTGGGGTGGTACTTTGGGGTGGAAAAATGGGGGAGGGAATAATGGGTTATGTGGATGAAACAACCCCTTCAAAAGAGCAGGGAGAAAGTTTTTTCAGGGGGTGGGATGTAAATTTGGGGATTTTTAAGGTGTTTGGTTTTTAAATGAAGTGGGAAAAAAGAAATTAATTTGGGCTTAGGGAATTGGGAAAAGGGGGGGCGCGTGGGAAAACAGTTTTGCCCTTGGTGTGTGGTTTTTTGACAAAGGGGTGTGGGTAAAAAATATGGGGGGAAAGCCGGGGAGGCCCGGGTTTCTTAATTTGGGGGGGCAGTGGATAGGTTTTGGGGGGTAGGTTTTTTTGTTTTGAGACCCTTTTCCCTTTTACCCATACATCAACGTGTAAAAGTGGTGAAAGGGGGAAAGTTATATAGTATGGTTTTTGGATGTGGGAGCAGTTTTTTCCGTTGGGAGGGACCGGGGGTAACTAGAAGCCCAAAAAAGGTTTTTTGAAAATATTGGGGTTCTGGGTGTGATTGGTTGGTAGGAGTGTTTTTTTTGCTACCGGTCGGGCAAAGGTGATTTGGGTTTTAAAAGATTTAAATTTAAAGGGTTTAAATGTATTTTATTTGAAAAGGGGGGTTTTTTCCGGGGTGGACGGTCTGTGGGGAAAAGGGGGTGGGAAGCTTATATGGGAGGGACGAAGGTGGTGGGTTTTTATCAAGGGTGAGAGAGTTTTGGGGAGTGCTGCGACTTTTTTTGTATTTAGGGGGATCCGTTTAAATGGGAGGTGTTTTGGGGGCGTGCTGAGGGGGGGAGGGTGATTGCAAATGGTTTAGGGCTAAAACCCAATGTATGCATGGGAGACAATTTTGGGGAAGGTTTCCCGGGGGGGTTTCGATCAGACCCAAAAGTGAAGAGGGAAAATTTTTTGTTTTCCCTTTATGGAATATTGCCGTCTGGTGTGGTGCTTGGGAGAGAGGGTTTATGGTGGAGGACGTATTTAGGGGGGGGGGGGGGTAGGGAGACAGCTTTTTATGTAGTATATTTTTGTAAAAAAAATTTTGGGGTGGATACGGGGGTGGATGGGTTTGGGGTTTTAGGGGGGGGTGGGGGAGGGAAAATCGGTTTAAAAAGGGGATTGAGTTTAGATTTTGGGAGGTGTGGAAAGTCTGTGCAGCGTGCTTTGGTGTACATTCATAATTTATTTTTTTTCGTTCATGGGCCATGGGGGGGTAAAGGGGGGTTGGGGGGGGGGCGAAGAAGGTATTGGCTGCAACAATTAAAACACCTTTGTCGTAATAGGGGGTAAAATTGGGAAATGATGGGGAAAAATTTTTCCCCGAAGGGGAAACGAAGTATGAATGTCAGGTTTGTTGGCGGGGGTAAGGGACGGAAAAAAAAAAAAAAAAAAAAAAAAAAAAAAAAAAAAAAAAAAAAAAAAAAGGGGGGGGGGGTGTGTTGGATTTTCAGGGGGTTTCAAAGGGCTCGTCTCAGAATTTTGGGGTTTTATTTAGGGGGGTTTTCCCTTTATATGGGGTGAAAAAAGGCAGCGTAGTTGTGGAGTGTGTTTTAAATAAGTTTGGGTGGGGTTTTTTAAGGGAAAAGTTAAGATTTTTATGATTGGAAATGAGCAATATTTGTGTCATGTGAAAAGTTATACGGGCATATCAGAATGGTATACTGATTATGTTAAGGTAAGTTAAATTTGGGATATGTTGTGATGATTATCAGGATTGGTGGTTGTATTAAAACCAAGGACATCGGGCTGAAAAAATAGTCGTGTACCAAATGAAATGCTAATAATGAGGTTAAGTAAAAGTGGTGATTTTTATAATAATAGTGTATATAGCAGTATGTAAGAGGAAATTTTTATGTCTCAGTATGGGTTGTATATTTGTATTCGGTTAAATTCAAAGAATATTATTGGGCCCAGTGATGGGATATAAGGAGTGTTTTTTTTACAAAGTGTTTTTTAGGGGTTTGGATGGTTTAGGCCCGGAAAATGCTGCCGGGCTGTAAATAAGAAAATTTTGGGCTTGGGGGAAGTTTAAAGTTTTAAAAGTAATGGAATATGTAATTTCATTAAAATAGGGAGAAAAAGTTTGTTTCTTAAAAAATGGAAATTATATTTAAAAATATTAAATAAATAAAAAGTGATTGTGTAAGTTTGCCTTTTGGTGAAGAAGTGGTATGGGGAAATGAGGTGGGATGAAAGGAGTGTAGGAAATGGGGGTGGGATGAATCATTTTTTATATTTTTTTTTTAAAAAAATGTGGGTTTTGGGTTTTTTTGTGGTAAGGTGTGGAGATTTTTCAAAAACCTTTTTTTTTTTTCGTAATTATTGAGGTGGTTTCTATTATGTATTTGTATGAAGTTTTAATTTTACAAAAAATAATAAGTGTGGGAAAGAATTTTTGGATAATTGAGAATGTCTTTGTACTACAGTTTTTTGTAAAATGTCAAAACCTGTACATTTTTTTGGGGTTTTATTGCATTTTTGTGTTTATGGCTGCAAATTTTTTTTGTAAAAAACCCCCCGTATATGAAGCTGTGGGCTGTCTTTAGTTTTGTTCTTATGTATAATTTAGTGCTACGGTAGGGGGAAGGGGGGAGTTTTTTTTTTTGTTATATATAATGGATTTCGTTTCATTGGGTTACATTGTTACCTTTATAACTATGTTTGCGGGCATTTTATAAAAAAAAAAAATGGTGAAGGGTTTGGGGGTGCCCGTTTCCCGGGAGGGCAGTTTAAAGGGGAAGCTGGGGATTTTGTCCAGGAAATCGGGGAAATTTTTTGCAGGAAAGCAATGCTTTTAAATGACCTCATAGGGGGAGGGCAATTGGGAAAAAAGTGTAGTCAAAAATAAGATAAAACCAATATTGTAAAAATAGAAAAAACCACAAGAAATAGCAAACAAGGGGGACTCCCCTAGCAAAAAGTGAGGATATATTCCAAAAGCAAAATGGGGGGGAGCTCCATTGTTGGGGCTAGGGAGGATAGGAATAAAAAAGGGGAAACATTCCCAACAGGGAATACAAATAAAAAAAACCCAAGGCAAATGGAAACCAAGCCTGTGCACATATAATTTCAAAAACGTATTGCAGACATGGGGAAAACTGGGGAAAAAAAAAATGGGGCGTGCAAATTGGGGGACCCCAGAAAAAAAGTCATGCCCCAAAAGACAACAGGGAAAAAGCAACCCCTTCCTGTTAAACTTTTTCACCCTTTAAAAGTGAAACCCCTTCAGGGGCCCGGGAAAGACTGTGCTATAATTAAAATTTCCAGGCACCCATCTAAAGGGGACAAAAAGATACAAAAAATCCCGGCCATTGGGGAAAATGGGGAAACCCCCAGCCACTCAAGAGGGAGAGGTTTTTAATTTCCAGGAAGGAAAAAAAATGGCAAAGGGAAAAGGCGAAAATTTTACCCAAAACCAGTCCCTTCCCGAGTGGAAAAACAGGGCGAAGGCCCCCACTCCAAACCAACAGTTACAGATATAATGCCGGAAAAAAAAACCCCCCCCCCCCCTTTCCAAAAATACCCCCAGTTCCCATGACTTTTTTTCCCTTTCAAATATTTCAGGGTTTTAAAAACCGCAACAAAAAACAAAATACCTTTTTTAAACCATGGAATGCTTTCAGAGGCAAAGGGGAATGTTCCGGGTTTTACGAGATCCACATAAAGGATCCTTGGGTAAAAGAAAAATGGATCCCAGGTTTTCAACCATACAAAAGTGAAAAGAGTGAACAGGCAAAAGAAAGGGGGGGGCCCGTACATTCAAAAGTCACTTGTTTGCACAGAACTGCTTAATGCCTCAAATTTATGTATGGAAAATTTTTAGCAGTAAAGATCGAGAACCCAAAAAAATCATTTGTGGAAGTCTACAAGCCTCCCGGGTGCAACAACCCCGCAATTCCAGGAACAGCGTTTTTAAAAAATTTTAAACCCCGTCTGGAAAAACTTTCCCGCCCTGGAACCCCAAAATCTTCTCCCGGGGTTTTTAACTTAAGGCACCTTTAAAAAGGAGGAATATAAACAAATATGTTGCAGAAAAACATCAGGAGGCGCTCTGATGAAAACCCACCTCACACGAGCTTTTTAAAACTCTGCACCCAAAAATTTAAAAAAAACCAGCAAATAATAGAGCCTACTAGACTGGGAAAAACACTAGACCTCTCTTTTACTAACCAAAGATGATCTGATAAAAAAATTCACCATATCAAAAAACAATATACTCAGATCACAACCCTAATTGAGGTTCAGACATGTTTTTCCCGGGGCCCCCGCGACATAATTTAAATTAGTTTTTGAGGGGCATTCACCCAAATTTAAAATTTAATAACAAAAAAAATAAAGTGGGACCAAGTAAACCAATTTCCCAACCGAATAAGCTGGGGGGAAAAATATAAACAAAAAAGACCCCAACTTATGCCCAGAACAGATTTTAAACCGGGGGGCACTCGATGTATGCACAAGGGTTATTTTCTAAAAAAAAGGGGGGAGTAAAAAATAAAAAAAGAAAAAAGAAAAGGGGGGTCCCTTTACAGGGGGCGGAAAAGGGTTTAAAAGAACGGCTTTAAAAAAGGTAAAAAAATCTGAATGCAAAAGGGAACAAATTGGGTAGAAGAAATTAAACCCAAAAGTCGAACTTAAGCTAAAAGGAATCTTAAAGGAAAAAAGGGGAAACGCGGGGAAAACTAAAAAACCATAAATGAAACGAAAGAAAAACCCAAAGTATTTCTTCTCTTTTGCCAAATCAAAGCAGAACAAAAGCCCAAATTGGGCAATTACTTAAACAAGAAAAGGGGGGCCCACCCCAGATGACAGCAAAAAAATGATTTAGTACTCAAATCCCCAAAATGACTCAGTTTTTAGCAAGCCACTAACCAGACTGAGAGTCGAAGATCAAAATGAATTTTTATGAGAGAGCCACAGAATTTGGTTAACACAAGCCTATCTGATGTTATCCTGATGCCAGATGACTTCGAACAGGCGATAAATGACATGCCCATGCACTCTGCCCCAGGGCCAGACTCATGGAACTACGTGTTCATCAACAACTGCAAGAAGCCCCTATCACGAGCCTTTACCATCCTATGGAGAGGAGCATGGACACGGGGTCGTCCAACAGTTACTAAAAACAACAGACATAGCCCCACTCCACAAAGGGGGCAGTAAAACAACAGCAAAGAACTACAGACCGATAGCACTAACACCCCAAATCATAAAAAATCTTTGAAGGGTCCTAAGAAGCAAGATCACCACCAATCTATAAACACATCAGTTACTCAAACCCAGGCAACATGGTTTAGAACAGTCGCTCCTGTCTGTCTCAACTATTGGATCACTACAAAAAGGTCCTTGATGCACTAGAAGACAAAAAAATGCAGATGCAATATATACAGACTTTGCAAAAGCCTTTGACAAGTTGTGACCATGGCGTAATAGCGCACAAAATGCTGCTAAAGGAATAACAGGAAAAGTCGGTCGATGGATCTATAATTTCCTCACTAACAGAAACACAGAGAGTAGTAGTCAACAGAGTAAAGTCCCAGGCAGCCCGTGAAAAGCTCTGTTACACAAGGCACAGTACTCACTCCCATCTGTTCCTCATCCTCATATCTGACATAGACAAGAAGCCAGCCACAGCCCCGTGTCTTCCTTTGCAGATGACACCCGAATCTGCATAAACAGTGTCTTCCATTGCAGACACTGCTAGGCTCCAGGCGGACATCAACCAAATTTTTCAGGGGGGCTGCAGAAAAGAATATGAAGTTCAACGATGAGAAATTTCAATTACTCAGATATGGAAAACACGAGGAAATTAAATCTTCATCAGAGTACAAAACAAATTCTGGCCAAAAAAACAGAGCGAAAACACCAACGTCAAAGACCTGGGAGTGATCATGTGGAGGATCTCACCTTCAAGACCATACATGTAACATAAGAACATAAGAACATAAGAAAGGAGGAACACTGCAGGAGGCCTGCTGGCCCATACTAGGCGGTCCTTTACAATTCATCCCACTTACAAAACATTTGCCCAACCCAATTTTCAATGCCACCCAAGAAATAAGCTCTGATGTGAATGTCCCACTCAAATCCAACCCCTTTCCCCCTCATGTACTTATCCAACCTAGATTTGAAACTACCCAAAGTCCCAGCCTCAATAACCCAACTAAGTAGACTGTTCCACTCATCAATACCCTATTTCCAAACCAATACTTTCCTATGTCCTTTCTAAATCTAAAAATTATCTAATTTTTTCCCTTACTGCGGGTTCTCTCTTTGGGGAGTGTTCGCATTGCTATTGGGCCGTGCGGACGCGCTGCACAGTAGCTCCTGAAATTGAATTGACTTTTGTGCAGTATTGAAGTATATTTGGGTCGGTGAAGAACTGTTGGCGCTCTCTCTAGAATTGAAGCAAGATGCCCTCCATCGAGCAACTTTACCAACAGCGTAAGGAAGAATTGAGGTTGGCAAATATGGAAATTTGGCGATGACCGATGAAACAAAAAGATTCGTAGTAGTCCTCCTGTTTGAGTCCTGAGGTGAGAAGGGAAACTGGTCAGTGGGCTGGACAGCAGGGAAAGAAGTTCGAACAATCAGAAGACGAATGGAAAGGTAGAAACACGATGAAGAAGAAAGAGACTGCCGTGGAAAATGTTGTGAAAATCAATAATTTTCTCGTGTCCCGACAATGTGAGTCGACTACTGGGAACGGTCACGACGAACTGACACCAAGGAAGGGTACGAATGTTGTTGTTGTTGGGGATAGCAAGTTAGGTATATGGATGGGCGTTCTGCTTGAAGGACGGAGTAGGAGACAGAGAGTTTGCTTTCCTGGGGCTGGATGGAGGATATTGTTAGCCATCTGGAATGACATCATGAGAAGGTAATGGGAGCGAATCCTTATTATCTGTCTCAGTGCTTGTGAGGCAACGATGTTGGCGACTAGGAGTTGAAGACCGGATTAGCAGGTATAGGTCAGCAATAGAAAATAATTAGGAGTAAGGGGGGGACCCTCTCATATTGTTGGTAGAAAAAATGACAGGGGAAATGAGAACCTTCAAAACTAGGGATGCAAGCCCATGATGACACTCTTCATTCACTTGTTCTATCTAGGCTGGAAATTATTGTTGCACACTAACTGCACCTTTCAAAGCAGGTGAATTTGCTGACTAGAAAATGTACAGAGAACCTTCACGTCACGCATAAATGGAGATAAAACACCTCAATTACTGGGAGCGCTTGAGGTTCTGCGTCTGTGAACCTGTATTCCTGGAACGCAGGCGGGAGAGATACATGATTATATACACCTGGAAAATTCCTAGAGGGAACTAGTTACGAACTTGCAGGCGAAATCCACTCACTACGGAAAGCAAAAGACTTGGCAGACGATGCAACATCCCCCAGTGAAAAGCAGGGGTGTCACTATGCACGTTAATAGACCATTCATTAGAGTCAGGGGCCCAAGATTGTTCAACTGCCTTCCCAGCATTACATAAGGGGGATTACCAACAGACCCCTGGCACTCTTCAAGCTGGCACTGGACAAGCACTAAAGGGTCGGTTCTGCTCAGACGGGCTGTGGCTCGTACGTTTGTTGCGTGCAGCCAGCCAGTAACAGCCTGGTTGATCAGGCTCTGATCCACAAGGAGGCCTGGTACACAGACCGGGCCTCGGGGGCGTAGGACCCCCGGAACTCTCTCCAGGTAAACTCAGGTAAAACTCTGTACCCTTCATGGTCATTGACCCAGAGGTTAAGCTTAGGGGGTCAGTAGTGTCTGACTCGATTATTGCGGACTTAAGCATAACAAAAAATCAGCTGTTTATAGCAGTACAGTTTTTTTAAAACTCTAAGTGTGGTGCTAGATATTTCAATTATTACAATTAAAATGGCTTGTTTGAAAACTTAGTTTCAGTCTTTACAGACTTAGATTACACCAATTAGAAAAATCTAATTTCAGTCTGTGGGAGGGCATAGGATTAACTCCAGATTTACAAACATAGATTTTGATGGCTTGAGGTCAAGTTTGAATTACTTACACACGTCTGAAAATAATTAATTCAGACTATACACATTATGAAATAAATTTCTTGAATAAGATCCATCTGCGGATGAAATTAAAATGTTTTGGATAATTCAGTAATCACAATTAGGTGGAAGGAGTACAGTGCTATCTGCCACAGACAACCTACTTTAATTGTGGTCAAAACACTGTTACACCTGTAACAAACAATAAAAAAAAAGTGTCCCATTACCAAGCTTTCTTCCTTGTCATTACCTATTTTCCATTGCGAAGAATTTTATTAGTGGTTTTCAATCTATAGTAAATTCACGAACTGACATAGATAAGATTGCTAAGTTCAATTATCTTAAAGGTCTTGTGAAGGGAGAACCCTTATGAACTGATTAAGTCATTTCCGGTGGTCAAGGCCAATTATCTAATAGCCTTACGTGTCTTAGCAGACAATTACTTGATGCTGACAAGGCCAGAGTTAGACATGCGTCCTTAATATCAAGCTTGAAGCCACCCAGACATTGTTTTTCAGACTTACAGGCATTTTGAATTCACATTAACAATAGTCTAAGATCTCTAGGTGCTAAATATGACCTATGACAATGTGATTGGTTTATCAGTGGTATTGTACATGATAAGTGTCACCACAAAACTATTGAACGATTAAATATTATGTTCAATAAAACGCTATTTCACTTGTGAGGAAATTAGCCAATGGTTTTACAAACAATAGTTTCATGCATGCAAGACGAGACAAGATGAAAAATCCACAAATCCAGTGGATAATAAACCCTTCAACTCAGTATTAAAAGGAGTATACCTATCCACTAAAACACAGATTGGAAAAGCCCATATAGGCATTTATCAAGCTGTGAATTACAATAGACATTTAAACGACTGTCATACATTAAACTTTACTCAAAATGTGTACTTTGTGATGAAAAACATTGGGCACAGTATTGTAGTCAATCACATCAATGGAGGCATGTAAACAACGTGTTCATCAGCTGAAAAGGGGCATCAAAGTGTTTTGGGAACACAAGGGAGGTAAATGCTCCACTGAGAAAAGTGTTTTAAATCCAAGGGTATTCATCTACAGCTTATGCCCAAATACTTTTGCTGAACAGCAGCAGATTCACAGAATAGGATGTCAAGAAGCAACAGCATTAAATGTGAGAGTAAGTTTAAAGCACACTGCTGTCTCCGATAGCTCGAGTTGAGTTATCTAATAAATCACAACAAACAATGTGCTAAACATTTGTATCCATGCTCACAAAGGTCCTTATATAGAGGTCAGTGTTGCAGAAAATGATTAAACAACACTATGCAAATGCAGTTAGATTAGCTGGTTTTTTACACAATTCTGGTAAACAGACTATGACCTAGCCAGAATCCTGTTGGTCTAGGAAACAGGAAAAAATGACAGTAGAAGCTCTTGGTAGTAGATGATTTGCCTAAGTTTGTGCAGACCAGGGATTAAAAGAAACAGTTGCAGCACTGAAAGCAGCTAAGGTCAAGTTAGCCTGTCTGCATACAGGAGGACACTTATTAGTCCAATTGATTGGAAGCAATTATTATCACTGTTTTGTGAGCAAAATATAGATAAGTAAAACATGATGTGGTCACTTGCTGAAAACTGCAGGAGGCCACATGATATGTGGTCCCATTCCCTCTCAAAGTGGGAAAAGAGCTGATTATTGATTCAGTGGAAAATGTACTAGTTACAAGAATAACCACTGATCATGGTCCACAGCAAAAATATCATTACTGGAAGAAATGAAGAACTAGTTGATAAGTTGTGGGATTTAGATGCGATAGGTATTGATGTAAATAACCAGCCCACAAGAGTCTCAGACTTATAACAATATTTGGACACTGTCAAATATAAAAGATGGACAGTATTGGGTTAGGCCGTACCATGGGGAAATTAAATCCACACATTGCCTAGCAATTATCGCATGGCTTTCGGACAGATGAAAGCACAAATACTGAGCTCAGGAAGAATCCAGAGCTACTGACTGTTTTGATAATATCATACAAGAAAACAGTTGGACAATAAATTCATTGAGAAATAGTCGAAGATAAGTTGAAGGCAGAAGCTCATTATCTCCCGCACCATGGAGTCAGAAAAGATTCTGAAAACACTCATATAGTGGTTGTATATAATTGCAGCGGCACGTGCAAATAAAGATGTAGGCATGTCTTAATGGACTGTCTGATGACCGTTACCCTCACTAACTGAGAAGCTTGAGACGTGCTTATGAAATTTCGCCCAAACCTATGCTACACTGCTGATATTTCCAAAGCTTCTTAAGAGTAGGACTACAAGAAATAGATAGAGATTATACTCGATCTTGTGGCCTGAAAAAAATCCACATGATTTTCAATGTCCTGTGAAAACTTATCGTTTCAAATCAGTAATTATTTGGTGCAACTTTCCTCTTCCATTCTTACCAGAAGCTACTCTAAAATAACATTTGAAGAAATCTGAAAGTCCCTCAGAGAAATCTTAAAGAAAAGTTTTCTATGTGGGACAATCTTCAAGGTTAACTGTGAATAAAGAGGAGGATTTTGAAATCCTTATACAGAGAAGCTAAAGGAGATGAAAGAAGCTAATATGCCTCTAAGGATGTGGGAATACTAATTCAAAGCAATTAAGGGAACTTATCAAGGTAGATTTCCCTGAAAATGAAATCCTGATTGCCAACAATATGCTGGGACTTAATTGGAACACAGGAAGATTCTTTTGATTCTCAAAAGATAAAACAATAAAATCATGCAGTACACTCACTAAACGTAGTTTACTGTCAGAGGTATCACAATGTTTTGATCCTCTAGGACTCGTCTCACCAATAACCATAAAGGGTAAAGCTTATGCATGATGCATGGACAAGCTCAAAATTGAGTTGGGAATGAGAACTGTGCCTCTAGAAATGAGTCAAGCATGGGATGAAATATCCAAGGAGTTTAAAGCAACTTCATCAAATTAAATTTCCAGACAAAATAGTGTCAAGAGGGAAACAAGTACACATTAAATGTGTTCTGTGATGCGTCAACAGATGTTTATGGCGCTGTAGCTTACATGAGTAATGCTGAAGTAAGTACACTAATTACTTCAAAGGCCAGGGTAGCACCTTGAAGGTCAGAACAGTACCACAAGTGGAACTGACAGCACTCTATGTAGGTACAAAATTGCTGTCTATCTCAACAAGTACTTGATCTATCTCACTATTGAGAAACCGTGATCTGGAGTGATAATGAAGCAGTTTCTCCAGTGGATAGAAATAATAAGAGTAAGTGGTCTATGTACAGAACAGTGTAGCAGAATTAATAAGAGATGCAGAGAGATTATTCTCTTCTTCACGTCTCTACCCAAGAGAATCCAGCTGGGACATATTGTACGTGTTGTTCCCACTCAAGAAATTTGTGGATAATAAATTATCGCTCCACGGACCGAACTGCTCTCAAATGAAAATAACTGGCCTCAGCAAAAAAAAAAAAAAAAAAAAACTCTACATTATGCCAGAAGCAAACAGGTGACTGCTTGGCCCAGGAGAAAATAAGTTGTGTTATACTGCCCAGACACACGAAAATAGTCATTGATGGATCTAAATACTCATCTTTGGGTTACAAATCTCTTAGAGTTACAGCTCTTGTCTTTAAATTCATTAAAGAATCAAACTGATTAGAATGTTCTCTTGAACCCATTAAATACTGGGTGGAAACACTAATACAAAAAGATGTTTTCTCTACAGAATTTAAATTTCTGGGAAACACCAAGATAAATCCCCAAGGAAAACCTGTCTTGATTAATTCTTTGGACTGTTATTCGACTCAGAAAAGATTATAAGATGTCGAGGAAGAATCCATAAAATTCTTTACTACCTAAAGAAGCCATACATCCAAATATTGATCCCCGAGATCATTGGCATGACAAAACTGATTGTGCAAAACGCCCCAGTAAGTGTTAACATGGTGGGGTAAGCTGACACAACTTTGTTCATATACGACAGTCCTATGGATATACCTCAAGGTCGACAAAGTGTGAATAAAAAAAATAAAGGACTGTATTACTTGTCGTCACTACGATATGGAGTATGTCAGTATCCAGGTCCACCCATATCCCTCTGAAAAGAGTTTGTCATATCCTCCATTTGAGGTGAAGAGTAGATTACACTGGACCAATAATTTTAACCAAGACAGTTGACAAAGTTCCTATCAACGTGTGTACATTCTGTTTGTTCACTTGTGCTACAACTAGAGGCATATATTCTAGATAGTAGCCACTGACATGTCTGCTGAATCCTTTATAAATTATTCAGTAAGGTTTGCAGCCAGAAAGGGGATGTCCCAGACTAATGATTTTCAGATAATGCAACCGAAACTTTGTTTGCTGGTTGTGCTTATATAAGCAAGATCTTTGATCATCCAGAAGTACAAAGATGCTGAATTAAACGCAGGTGTCGTTGGAGATACATTCCTCCTAATCTCCATGGCACGGCGGATTTATGAAAGAATGATCGGCATGTAAACGTTGTTTAAGGAAGACTCTCTCGTCAGGAATAGACTTAGAAAGAAATTTCCGTACAGTTGTGACTGAAATAGAAAAAGAGTCAACAACAGACCTCTAACTATGTTACCGATGATCTGGACAATTTAAGAAGTTGTTAAGTCCATCTCATTTACTCCATGGCAGGAAGGCTCGAACCTGTTCCTCCCATGAATGATAAAAATCATGAGGATCCTTCTTTTTTCGAACTGGAGCAACTCAGACCGTAAATTCAAAACACCTTAATAAAGTGATTGAACGTTGGGAGAAATTTTGGCGAGAAGACTATCTCACCTCATTGAGAGAACACTTCGATGGACCTGTGTTCCTGAAAATCATAGTCCTTAAGGACCTGGTGACATAGTGATTATTAACAATGATGGTCCGAGGTCCCAATGGCCACTTGGAAAAATTGTGACCATATATCCTGATGCAAATGGAATCATCAGCGACAGTTTATTTTGAGCAAAGTGTGTGTAGTGAATTAAGCGGACAATAGTATAAAAAAAAACTAGTACCGTTAGAATTACACCAGTGTTGAAAACAAAATTAGTGATTCTCCAGAAACCACACAGAATGCTGTTAGAAAAGACAAGCGGCAGTGGTGGCGAGTGAGGAAAATCAAAACTATTGTTAAGTGATGATAGTTCACCTGCAGCGAACCTCCGCTGCCCCCCCAGTGTGGAGAAATTTCTCCAGAGGGGGCGTATCAGCCCCCTTCAGCCCCTTCAGCCCTCTTTCAGCCCTGAGGGCCCAGCCCTCTCAGAAGGGGGCAAGCATCTGTTTACTGCTACAGTGGAGTAATTGATACAGATGCCGTACGAGTATGCAACGAGGTCAAGTGACTGGTGCTCCTTGCAGTGCAGTGTTGCAAAGTGTAGTTTATAAGAGACTGTACTCTCTTACTTTAGCAGGAACAATTAAGGTAAATCCTGCTCCCACTTTAATACCATAGTAAAGATAGTGGACATGTTGTCTTTGCTTTGACAGCTCAAGAATCAAAATTCTGTTTTACTTTCATCGAGGAAGTGGCAAGAAAGTAAAAGTACTATGTCAGCTTTTTCTTTGTGCTGGGGAGTGATGGCATGGGGCGCTGTGGCGTCTTCAGATTACTTATTGACTCTACTGAGAGTGAACACTGTCGCCAGGATATCCACAAAGACGACTGTGGTTAGTTGTGAACAAAGTGTCTCATAATAAACCACATAACAATTAAGAAGAAGTGGGATCAGCTTTCTTTATTGATGAGACTGTGACAATAAAGACAATCTTGTGCCAATAGGTACCAGTTGTGCGTTTTCTAGACTATGATGAGTGGACATCCAAGGACACTTCAGCTTCTATCAAGTCACCAATATCTGTCGAATGTGTGAAGAACACATAGCTCATGCTACAAGAGCAAGGTAGGTACGAATTTCGTGTGGTATGGGGGGACTGCGCAGTTCTTGAGTCCGCAAGGAGTTTGTAATCAACAATTAGGCGGGCAGTAAGGGGCGGACTTTTCAGTCCACACAAGTAAGTTTGTCAGCTTCCAGTGAATGAAAATATGCTGACATAAAACACCCCCTAGCGGGTAATTTATAATCTTACCAAATCATAAATCTTTACATGCCCGTTGAGAGATGACTTGACAGCTTCTCAAGACCTGTCTGCAGGGGCGGTGTGCAGGTGATGATTTGTCTTTCAAAGTTAAGTAAAAACTTTTTAAACTTAACGGGTTAATCCATTTAAACAATGGGTGCAAAGAGATTTTTGGGGGGGTGGGAGGGGGGGGGGTTCTAGGTGTGGTTTGGGAAAAATGGTTGATTTTGTGGGCGGGTGTTTTTGATGAATGCTTGGGGGTTTTGGGTTTTTGGAGCCAAGGTGGTGGGGTGGGTGGAGGGCATTGTTGGGGGGGCGGGGGATGCGGGTGCAGGTGAACGGTTGGGTTAGGTTGTGAGTTCGTATGGAGGGGGTTTGCGGCAGATTTGCCACTTTTAGTGTTATTTTCTTGTGTACAGAATCCTTTTTTTTGGCCTGTAGACCGGAGTTGTGTGGGGTGGGTGTGGGGGAATGAGGGGGGTTGGGGGTTTTTTTTGTGATAAACAACGTCTTTTTTTGTGGAAGGGGGTTTTTTTTCAAGGGGGGGAAGAGTATCGAAAATTTTTGGGGCCATAAGGGGTTTTAAGGGGTGAAAAAAAGCAAGAAATGTTGTTGGGGGTGGGCATTGGGTAGGTGGAAGTTTGGGGGGTCGGGGGTTTTGGAGGGAATGTCGTGGAATGGATAAAAATGTGTGGAAATTTTGGAATACAGCGGATTGGCTGGAAAGTAAAAGGGTTTAATTAGAGGGGTTAGGGACAGGGTGTAGGAAGGTTACGTGACCCCCCGGGCCAGAATGTTACATTGCAAACAAAGGGCATGGTCATGAATTTGTGGTTACAAAAAGGTTTGTGGGGTGGTGGGAGAAAATCCCTGAGGGATTGTAGTATAATAGACATCCCAATGCAGGGCGTTAAGGGACGTATGGGGTTTTGGGGGGGCTTGGTTGGGAGTGACGTAGTAATGACGAGGGGATCAGAGGGGATTGGTTTTTTTGGCATTGGGGCCCCGGGTGAGGGGGAATTTAGTCAAGATGCGATACCTAGGGGGGGTTCTGGGGGGGGATGGGCTGCTACGTGGTGTATGTGAGACAACATTTGCATCGTGTTCCTAAAATGAGGAGAAGCCAGTTTTGTCCCCGAGACTAGCGTTGAGGGGCTGATTATCTCATTCTCCCCTATTCTTCAAGTTTCTCGTAGCATGGGTGATGAAGATGTGTGGCGAAAGTTTCCTAAAAAAAGATACCCCAAAAGTTGCACATGTGTCTAATTTATCAACGTGCGGTTCCTTAAAACCCAAACATCTACAGTCCTGTCAGACACTGCAAATTCTTGGGATTTAAACTTGGGATTTTTGCTGCCTAACCCTTTGGGGCCCACCACTTCCACATTGAAAACGGGGACACCACCTAATCTGCGCACCTCCTGCCTCGGTTTAAAAACTGCTTCTCCGCCCATATGCTGTATTCTATTCAAGATTGATGGACTGACCACTCGCTCAAGGTGGGGGACTGTTACCTCATTCTCCTCTTATTCTTTAAGTTTCTCCTTTGTTGGATGATGAAGCCATGTGTGGGGGAAAGTTTCCTCAATAAAAATACCCAAGAGTTGCACATTGTTAATTTATCAAGTGTCGGTTCCTGAAACCCAAATTTATCTGTACAATGGTTGCAGCATACAATAGTTTTGGAAAATTGCCTCCTACCCCCATAACCCCCCCCCCCCCGCCCCAATGGAAAGTCAAACCAACTTATATAATTTGCAAAGAATACACACAAAAATTTCCCATAGACCTGAAAGTTACTCCAAAATCTTCAGTACAAAGGGTAAAAAGCCCCCAATCTGACATTAAAAGTATACACATTATACACCAGTTTAGAGAACAAAGCATATTTTTACAAAAAAAAAAATGAAAATAGTGCAACAAGCCAATCAAAGACTCATTAGTACAACAGTGGTGTTTTATACAGTATTATTGGTAATGTGGTACCCAAAAAGTTCATTAATCTCGATTAACAAAATCAGGTAATCTTGATTTTTTTTTTTTCCCCAGGTTTAACGTCTTTCCTGAAAACTGCAGTGTTCCTGGTACTTTGTTAAACCCAGGGTAAAAAACGGTTTAGAAATAATGAAACCAAAGCAAAAATGTATCGTACAACAATTTCATACTTTCAATTTTTTAATTTTTTATGTACAAACACTCAAAACAATTTAAAAAACCTTTGCCCAAGGGCCCAAAGCATCAACATAAACCTTACCCCGTTTTGGCATGCAATGTTCTCTTCACAATTCCATATATGGGATTAACAATAAAAAAAAACATTTGCGATAAACATATCAATTTGAAAAATTGCAATAACCCCTATGGGGTAAAACCGCACCATAAACCAGACCAAAATGCGCATGTCAAAAAACAAAATCCCCTGTTATCTCATGTAATGAAGACGTGCACAATTTTGTTATGAAACACACTAGAAAACTCAGCCCTATCCCCATATCTCACAATTACACACCATAAAACTATTCTTTGTTAAATAAAAATGAAAGTTCCCCATATTGCTAAAAAGAAACCACAGGTTACCGAGTTAAATTCACGGTATTAATAAAGAACAATCTCAGCTGCCATTTTTTCAAAATTTAAAGAAGACAAATTACTTTGCTAAAACACACACAGAAAACCTTCCTCATACCCAACACTTTCCAACCTAACCCATAAAACACCAACCCTCTTTTTTAAAAATAATAGGTGTTCCAGTCATTTTCACACACACTGCCCCCCCGGGGAGCCCCAGCCCCCATTTCCCCCTGCCCCTTCATTTTCTTAACCCCCAGGGACCCCAACTGTTAAAACCCGATAGCTTACGGGGAAAATCCGTTCCCCCATATCCTTAAAGAACCGATTTCAAACAACGTACGAAAAAGATTGCCCCCAAACTCTTTTACCACCCCCCCTCACCTGATCTTATAGCCCAGACTAAAACACAAAATCCACAATAAGGTAACAAGTGCCGCTGCCGGGGATACCCCCCCCCCACATCCTTAAAGCCCGAAAAGCCGAAACCCCCCTCCAAACCCATCGTACTACCCCCCCCATCACTATCGTAAGCCCCCAAATTTCACAGAAATAGACTGCTTCAAAGACTGTATCCCCACCCCCCCAAACCCCCCAGATGCCCCCCCTCTCGAATTCCCGGTCCCTTTAAAAACGTACCTGATGGGAGGGTTTCGATGGAAAAACCGGAAAACACCTCCCGCTCCCACTGCCCGGGTGCGTAGCCTAGACACCCCTTTTGCTCCTTCCACTGTCGCCCCCTCCCTTTCCCCACCCTTTCTCTAAAAACCCCCCCTAGTGTTTTGCTCGTAACATTCATAAGCACCTCATCATGTCCTACAAAGATAATCCTTCCCTCCCCCCCTCATCGAACATCCCAACAAAAGGTAAGCCCACCACCTATCACCCAAAACCCGTCGGAGGAACCCCCCCTTTTTCTATGCACTTGATCCTAGTCTTTAATTTTTTAAACCCCAGCCTCCCAGCCTGCCTCTGTGCACTGGGGGGAGTAACAACCCCCCTCCGCAACCAAAAACATCCCGACCCCCAAATAAAACCTAAAAAATTCCTCAAATACCCCAATTTTTTACGGCAAAAAAAAAACGGGTACACTGCGACATATGCCCAAATTTTTTCTATATAGTAAACATTTATAGCAGGTTTTAGGGTCGCAATAGAAAAAATTAGGGTAAGGGGGGGGAACCCTTCATATGTGGTTAAAAAAAGACAGGTGGATAATGGAACCTTAAAACTAGGGATGCCCGCCCTGTGACATCTTTAGGCATTTTCTTTGGTGGATATTGTTGCACACTAACTGCCCTTTCAAAACAGGTGGGAAAAAGTATGTTAAAGGAAACGGGCCCAAAAAGGGGTAAAAATCCAAATGGGAAACCTTAGCCTGAAACCGGCCCCCCCGGGGGGAGTACGTTTTAAGGAAATTTCCCAAACAACCCCACAAAATATCACCGAAAGCGCTTGGCAACGGTCCCCCTTGAAACAGGGGGGCCAGCCCCCAAAGAATACAAATTTTTCAGGGGACCAGAGCAAAAGTCCCCGGATCAAGGGGGGAAAACAACCCTGGACCCAAGTGGCCGGGCAAGCAAAAATCCCTGAAGCCGGGGTCTGTACTTTTTTTCGTTTAGACATAAAATGGTTTTCAGGCCGATCCCCAACCCGGTCCCAGCCCCTGGGGGCGGGCCCCGGACCTTCCAGGGGAAAATCCCGGAAACCTGTCCCTTCTGGGGCAGCCCGGGGGCTGTGGGGGGTAGGGTTTGTTTTTGTGCAAGCAAACAAAAACGCGTTTTGATCAGGTTTTTTTCACCAAAAGGGGGCTTGGTTTTTAAAACTTTGGCGTTTTTAAAAAAGGAACTTTCAGGTTTAAAAAATTTAAAATCTTTTCAGTCTTAAGGTTAACTTAAAAAAACCAAGTTTTGATGATTTTAATTGTTACTTAAAAGTTAAAAAAATTTTAGGATAATACAATTTTTTTTAAAATAAATTTCTTTTAATTCCCCTTTATAAATTAAAAAAGTTTTGGTTTGAAAACTTAAGTCAGGGTAAGGACTAAGAACCCACAATTTGGGAAAATTTTTAATTCCAAAGGGCCCTTTAAAATTACCTTCCGATTTCCAACAAGAATTTTTGTGGTTTTCAAATCATAGTAAATTCACGAATGAATAGATAAGATTGCTAAGTTCAATTTCTTAAATGTTTGTGAAGGGAGAACCCTATGAACTGATTAAGTCTTTCCGGTGGTCAAAGGCAATTTCAAATGCCTTACGTGTCTTGCAGACAATTATTTTTGATGTGACAAGGCCAGAGTTAGACTGCAGTTTAATATCAAGTTGAAGCCACCCAGACATTGTTTTTCAGACTTACGGCTTTTTAAATCCTTTTAGAAATAGTTCGATCCCCCTAGGTGCAAAAATATGACCTAGACAATGTGATTGGTTTATAGTGGTATTGACAAGAAATTTGTCACACAAATATTGAACGATTAAATTTTATGTTCAAAAAACGCTATTTACTTGTGGGGAAATTAGAAAAATGGTTTACAAAAATGTTTCTGCAGCAAGCAACGAGACAGTTGAAAAACCACAAATCCAGTGGATAATAACCTTAAATAGTATAAAAAGAGTTACCTATCCCACAAAAACACAGAATTAAAACCCCCATATAGGATTTATCAAGCTTAAAATACAATGACGAAAAACAGTTTTTAAACTAAACTTTCCCCAAAAATGTGTCTTTGTGATGAAACACATTGGGCAAGTTTTGTGTAAATACAATCAATGGAGGATGAAAACAACGTGTTCATCAGCTGAAAAGGGCATAAATGTTTAGGTGAACACAAGGGAGGTAAATGCTCACTGAAGAAGTGTTTTAATCCCAAGGGTATGATCCCCAAAAGCATTTTGCCAATCTTTTTCTGAACGCGCAGACTTCCACGAACAGGAAGTCAAAGAAGCAAACAGCATTAAAAAGTGGAGTAAATTTTTAAAACAATGCTCTCCCCCTAGTCGGTTGATTATCTAATAAATCACACAAAACCAAAGTGCTAAACCCATTTGATCAAAGCTCACAAAGGTCCTTCTAAAAAGATCAGTGTTGCAGAAACGATTAAAAAACCCTATGCCAAAATGCGTTAGTATAGCTGGTTTTTTACCAAATTTTGGTAAACAGACATATGCCCAGCCAGAAACACTGTTGGTTAGGAAAAAAAGGAAAAATGACAGTGAAAGCTCTGGTAGTAGATGGGTTTTCCCAAGTTTTTGCAGTCCGGGATTAAAAAAACAGTTGAGCACTGAAAGCAGTAAAGGGCAAGTTAGCCTGTCCTGACATAAACGGACATATTGTCCAATTTTATTGGAAGCAATTATTATCACTTTTTGTGCAAAATTTTGTAAGAAACATGAGTTCACTTGCTAAAACAGCGGGGGGGGCCACATGATAGGGGGGCCCATTCCCCCTCAAAGTGGGAAAGAAGCTGATATTGATTTTAGTGGAAAAAATACTAGTTACAAGAATAACCCCGATCATGTACCCCAGCAAAAATTATCATTACTGGAAAAAAGAATGAATGTGATAAATTGTGGGATTTAGATGCGATAGGTATTGATGTAAAAAAACCAAAAACCCACAAGGTTCAGGGTTATCCATATTTGGACACTGTCAAATTTTAAAGGGACAGTATTGGGTTAGGGTACCATGGAAATTAAAAACCCCCACATTGCCTAGCAATTATGCATGGCTTTCGGACAATTTAAAACCCAAAAACTGACTCAGGAAGTTTTCCCGAGCTACTGACTGTTTTTGATAATATATACAAAACGTTTGGGCAATAAATTCATTGAGGGGAAAAGTCGAAGATAAATTGAACGAAGCCCTTTCTCCCCCACCCTGGAGTCGAAAAGATTCTGAAAAACCCCTCCTTAAAGTGTTGTATATAATTGCAGCGCCGTGAAATAAAGTGTAGCATGTCTTAATGATGTCTGATGCCGTACCCTCACTAATGAGAAACTGGAGACGTGCTTATGAAAAATTTTGCCAAAACCCATAGCTACCTGCTGATATTTCCAAAACTTTTTTTAAGGTGGACTACAAAAAAAGATAGAATTTACTCGATTTTTGTGGCCTGAAAAACCAAAATGATTTCAAATCCTGTGAAAATTTTCGTTTTTAAATCGTATTATTTGGTGCAACTCCTCTCCATTCTTACCAGAAGCTACTCTAAAACACATTTGAGAAATCTGAAATCCCTTCAGGGGAAATTTTTAAAAAAGTTTCTAGTGGACAATCTTAAAGGTACTGTGAAAAAGAGGAGGATTTGAAACCCTTTCAGGGGAAGCAAAACAAGGAGATGAAGAAGAAAATATGCCTAAGGGATGGGAATACTAATTAAAAAGCAATTAAAGGGAACTTATAAAGGGAAGTTTTCCCCAAGGGCCTTTCATTATGCACCTTTGCCTCTCTGTGATTCATCTATCCAGCACCCTGTTTCCAACCGCTCCTCCAAATCCTGAGAATTAAAAAAACTTTCCCGGGGATAACTCAACCCCCTACTTTTCCCACCTCTAAAGGTGTGCCAACAACCCCTTCAGCACAGTCGTAAGTGTAGTCCACTCTCTTTCCATGACCTCCTACCCTCCTCCCCCAGCATAACCGACCCAAAAACGGGGAAAGCCTCCAGGTAAGCCCCCAAAAGCCCCCGAAATCAGCCCCTCTTGCTCCCCCTCTTCACTCCTAAATTTAGTTTTTGGACGTGCACCCAAATTTTGCAAAACAGTCACCCCCCTAGACGGGTTCTTCCTTGGTGCCGCCTTCGTCCTATTCCTGTTGGGACCACAATGTGCTGCAAAGTGATCGTACTTACCAAAATGACAAGTGCGGGGGTTGCGCCCCCCACTTGCGTTCGAAAAACGTCCTCACTACATACTACGGTATGTAGTGATGGTTTATGAATACCCGCCCTAAAACCGTCTTTATCGGTTCAAAAGGGACGTTTCGTCCTTAACCCCCAAATGAAGCAACGTGATACGTCGAGAGCCTATGTGACCGCCCGGTTGACAACCACACAACTATTCCCCGTTATTTGTTGCCAAAATGCTCGTAGGCACTGTTTTTCGGAGCTTAATGAAAACCCTATAGGCCCCCTTAAGCCCATCCCCAAAATTTTCTTTAAATGATACCCTTTTAAACTCCCTGTGATGGCTGGCGAAAAAAAGAAGCTGTTTGGGCTTCCAGCCCCACACACCAACTCAAAACAGGAAATGTTGATCCCCTCCCTGTCTGTGCCCCCATTGAGAAATCTCAGCTTGCTTAAACCCACAAAAAAGACTTTTATTTGGTTTATGGGGAAAAGAAGGGAGCATACTTCACCAGCAAGGTGGTCGGTGTGCACCGGAATTATCAGATTCCATCGAAAAAATGCCAAATTTGGGGGATTGATGTCGTAGCTGTTGTTAAAGGGTGTAATGGCAATCGAGTCGTACCCTTTTTATCCTTTTAATCAAAAGTGAAAGTTTAGTATGTTGTTAATATCTCTTAACCCCAAAAACTGTAGACAGCCTGTACGTCAAGCCACAGCCTGGGAGTCTGCTCTATAGTTCTATTTCGGGGCATTTAGGGCTGCCCTCTGTGGGCTCACCCAGGTCAGTGGGGGGCGGGGCCCTCCGCTCTCACTCTTGGGCCGACCGACTTGATAGACACAAGTGCCCCCCTCCACGGACGGGCTTGCGGTCACTCCCCTCAATGCCCATTGTGTACTCACCCACCCAATTTAAAAGCCAAACTAGTCCAGGCCGTATTTTGCCCCAACGCTCCCTTCATTGGCACAAAACCCCTGTTCAGCAGCAAGAACAGCAATAACAGTGGGGAGCGGGGGGAACGGCATGTGAGCCTACCAGGGTGGGGGGGTTGTGCCAGTCAACATCACCCTCGTCACCAAAGCCCCTGCTGGCCTAAAGAGTTATTGTTCTCCCAGCCTTTTTGACGGGCCTGAGATAGATCTTCGCCCAGTTTTTTCCCCCACAAAATCGGACATAGGCTCACGGGTCATCCCCCTTAGCAGTCACTTTCACCTCATCACCCCCTCTACAGCCCTTAAAACACTCTCCAGCACTTTTCCCCCCTCCTACAGCGTCCCTACGCCCTTCTCACTACAAGAAGTAGAGGTAGGTCGTTTGTGTGTTGGCTTCGTGGGGCTCCACGCGTGACCAGAGGCGCTTGGGGTTTTGTTTGAACCCAGGCAGCGGTGAACCACCAGCCCTCTCTCAGCCTTCCTGCTACGCAACGACGCCCACTCCCCATGTGTTTGTGTTTTTCCCCCAGTTTCTTCCAAGAATTCTACCGGGCTTAACCACGTGGGAACCCGTTGGCTTAGCATTAAGCCAGCTTTGTTACTCCCACGCCGTCTACAGACTCGTGACCATCATTGTGTCTACAACACCTTTTAGCACTAGTATCTCCCGCCAGTGCTTTTTTTTTTTTGTTGCCCAGTTAAATTTTTTTTTTTTTCTTTCCCTGCTGTTACATTCCCCAGTTCTCACCAGTTTTGTTTTTCCCCCGTGATTTTTTACTGTAAAACTTCCCTTCCTAGTTCAAGTTTCACTTTTAAACTTGTTTTTAGCACGTTCAGTAGTGCAAAAATGTTTTGTTTCCGTTGCGAAGCCGCGTCGTCAGCGCACCCCCACCTTTCCAAGTAAACAAACCAGCCCCACTGTGGCTCACCTGAGTTAGCCAATTTCTTCATTCTTTAACTTCCGGTAACCTTTTGGCCCTTTCCCCGTTCTTCCCAAATCCATCCTATAATTTTCCCGCCATTTGAAAAACCATAGCACCCTACAAATGCTACGGGCGTGTAGTGTTTCTAGAGCATCCCTGAAAGTTTTGGACAGCAGCACCCCTTGTTTTTATATTTAAAAAAAAAAAGAACCTGTACCGGGCAGGGGGTGCTGCCCCTGAGTCCTTTCACACCTTAGGAAATGCTACGTCAGCATTTTTTGCAGATGTGAGGGTCAACAACATTCGTAGACGAGGGGTAAATTGATGTTCAGCCCTGCGGACAACCTTTATAAAATTTTCTAGTTCAGTGCTGACACTCCGGACTCTCTCCTCGATGAAAAAAGCGCGGGCAAACCAGTTTTCTCTTCCCCCATGGGAGAGTTTTTTTTTTGCCCGTTGCATTTTTTGTCCCTTTTTTATTTTTAAATGACGAAAGCCAGTCCCTCCTAGGGGACGTTAAGATTTTTTTATACCCACGGCCCCCCAGTATTTTGGGGGGGGGTGCGTGGGCCCACAAATGTAGACAGCCTGTATGTCAGAACACAACCAGCCCTCTGCTCTGACTAGTTCATTTTCGCGATTTGGGGGCCCTCTGTAGGCTCACCCAGGTCAGTGGAGGCTGACCCATCCGCTCTCCTCCTAGGCCCCCCCGACTTTTAGACACAAGTCCCCCCTCCAGGGTTGGCTTGGGTCACTCCCTCAACTGCCCGTTGTTACTCATCCTATCCAATTTTAAAACCAAACTAGTCCACAAATATCATTGCACCTCCTCCTTTTTCCCGGGCCCTAAACCCTGTTCAGCAGCAAGAACCACAACAAAACTTACCTACCCCCACCCCCTCAAAAAAATTTCTCCCACTTTTGCATTCAGGCCCCCACCCCAAAACCCTTCTTGTTCAAAGGCTCCTTACATTCCTTAACATCCCCCCAAAATCCTTCTCTCCTCACTTCCCACTTTTCTCCAGGTGCATACCGTTATTAGACCCATTTTTTCGCACCCAAACCTTTAATTTAAATTTCCACATAATTCTTGAATTTAAACATTCATATTCTCTTTTCTCCTTCCATAACCGATCCTTAAAACTTTTACTGCAAACCCTTCCTTTGCTCAAACCCCTCAGGTATCCCAGTTTTAAAACCCCCCTTTTTTCCCCCCCAATTTAAAAATCCCCTCCCCCTTTTTCAGCTTTGTTTCGCTTGGGGGCCCAGGACACCCAACTTCTTTTCATTCAAAACATCAGCAATAAATATGTTTTTTTTGTCATCCGCATTTACACCAAAGCACTTTCCCAAAGAAACCCAGTTTTTTTTAAAATTTTTTTCTTCTTTTTTTTTTTTAGAAATGTCTACAGGAAAAGGGGGTTACTAGCCCATTGCCCCGGGAAATTTTAGTCGCCTATACGACAAGCATGGCTTACGGGGGGAAGATTTTTTTCCAACTTCCCCATGGAAAATTTAGAAGAAAAAAAAAGAAGAAAAAGAGCTATTTAAAAAAAAGGAAAAAAACCCTAGTTAAATTGTATATTATAAAATGCATGTGCGGGGCCCAGTGAAGTGGACCATAGGGAAGTAGGAGTAGCAAAAATTTCCCTGTTATTTTGCGTTTTTTATAAAGAAAAGAAAAGAAACCAGAACCCTACCACCCAGAAAAAACATTTAAACGGGGTTTGTTTAAAGTTCGGGGCAGGACGGTAGTTTTTTCCTGGGTGGTTGCTGCCCAACCCCCCCTACAAAATATATTTTTCTATTTTATATATATAAAATAAAATTTTTTCCTTTTATATATAAAAAGTTTTATATATATAAAATATAATATTTTTTAAAAGGGTTCATAAATTGGAAAATGAAAAGAGGCACATTTGCCCGTAATATGGAAATTTTTTTGCCTGGATTTAAAGGGTTCAGTTTTTCTTAAAAATTTTTTAAATTGGGTTGACAAGTTTTAATTTTTTTTTACTTTAAATCTTGGGGGCATAAAGCTGTCTAAAAGACTGTATAATATATTTGTAAAATTATATTGTATAATATATTTTTAAAATTTAAAATTGTAAAATTTATAATTTGTATAATATTTTGGGTTTAAAATTTAAAATTGTAAAAATTTTAAAATTGTTTAAATATACCTGTTAATATATTGTTTAATAGACTGTATAATATATTGTATTAAAAATTTTGGGAAAAAATTATTGTATAATATACTGTAAAATTTATATTGTAAAAATAAAAATTGTAAAATAAAATTTTTTAAAAATTTTTAAAATTTTTTTGAAAAAATTTAATTGTATAATAATTGTTTTGATAAAATTTTTAAAATTTGTAAAATTTTTTTTGTTTAAATATAACTTAAGGTAGCAAAAATGGGGGAACCACTGTAAATTTTGTTTTTACTGGGGTTTTTTGGGCTTGTCATTTTTAAAATGACAATATGAACTTTTATTGCCTTAAAATCTTAAGTTAATTTTTAAACTTTGCCAAAAAATGCTCTCAAAAATGAGGGGGGTTTTTTGGCATGTACACCCCCTCAAGGAATGGTTCTTGATTTTGGGTAGAGGGGCCCCTTGTTTTTGGGAAATTTGGATCTGTGCTCCATTTCCCCCCCCAAAATTTAAGGGCCTGAATGCCTTCCACATCCCCCCCAGGCGCTTTTTAAAACCCCCGGGTTTAGCGTTTCCCCCCCCTTGTTATAAAATAATTGGCATGTACACCTAATTTCTTGTTTTCCCCTTTGTTTAACTATGTATAAATTCAAAATAAACTTATTTTTCAGGGGAAGGTGCCGGCCCAAGGGGTTTCTAGATCCAAGGAACTTGATTTGGCCCCCCTTTTTCCTTTGGATCAAACCCTGAATTCCCCCTTTGTAAAGGGCTTACTCGGGCCCTGTAAAAAACAAAAAGTCAGTATTACTCGGGCTGGTTTCCTCCTCGGGAAAAAATTTTAATGCATAGAAAAAGATCAAAACTGACAAATAAAAAACACCTTTATTTAGGAAATAGGGAAATATAAAACATTTAAATATGAAATAATGATCCTAAAAAGAAAGAAAATAAAAAATTAAAAAATATAAAAAATATCTGAATTCAACGCAAAAAAATTTTTGGGAGTTTTGGTGCTGGGGGCACGGGGGTGTTGTTGCAATATTTAGCCGTTGCTGTTGATGTGGGGGGGGGGGGGTGGTGTTGGTGACAACCCCCCCCGGGCTCTTTTCTAGGGGCCATAATAATTTTTCCCCATGACAGGGGGTTTTTCTTTTTCCCTTTTGGATTTAAATGTTGATTTTAAAAATGCCGAATTCCCAAATAAAATTCACAGGCAAGAAACCCCCTTTTTTATGGGACATCCCTCCGGGGACCGTTAAAAGTGGTTCCCCCTTTAAAATTTTTACCCCTTGAATTCCCAAAGGGGGATTTATACCCCGTCCCCTTAGAAAAAGAACTGAAAGGGAAATTTTATTTTGTAAAATAATTTAACCTAAATATTGTTAAAAGGAGGATTATTAAAACCTTTTAAACTTTGAGCGGGTTTTTTGAAAGGCCCCCAATTTATTTTGGGGGAAAAGGGTGGGGCAAAAACCAAAAAAATCCCCCTTAAATTAACAAGGCAGGCGGGGAAAACTTACCGGGTGGGGGTGGGGTTTGGGTTTTGGATTTACTTTTTTAACAAGCCCCAACACACATCACTTTGGGGGGGGGGGGCCCGGGAAAGGGGAAGGGATTACTTACTAAACCGACCCAAAAAATTTTTTAATTAAAACCCCCAGCACTCCTTCATAATTTTATCACCCCCCCTTGGGGAAAGAAAGGTGGGAATGGGCGGGAAAATTTTTTAAACATGTAAGCCGCAAGGAAAAACCCTTTGGGGGGGGGGGGAAAAAAGGCGGGGAAAAAAAGGGGGAAAAAATTTTAAATTTAACCAAAAAACCTTAAAAAGTGGGGCCAAAAATGGAACTATTTTTTACCCTTAATTTTTCCCCCTGTATTATCTGGGGCCGGGGCCCTTTTTCCATCAAAATTTCCCCCAACCAAAAAAAAAAATTAAGGGGAGAAAAAAAAGGGGGGAAAAAAGTTCTTTCTTTGGGGGAAAAAATTTCCCTTTTTAGGCAAAAAATCCCCCCTGGTTTTGAATTTTAACACAGTGGAAAGGAAAAAGGGAACCTTATATACCTTTTGGGAATTAAAACCAAAAAGAAAATTTCCCATAGGGGGGAAAGGATTTTGGGTTCCCCCTTAAATTTTAAAGGTTTTACAAAGGTCGGGTTTTTCAATTTTTTTAAGAAATAAAATTTAAGGGTTTGGGGAAAAAATCCCCAAAAAGGGGGGGGGGCCACAAAATTCCTTTAAAATTGAAGGACTTTTTTGCAAAAAAACCTTGGGGGAAGTTGGGAAAGGGGAAAGAACCAACAGGATTTAGAAACAGGACCCTAAGCCGTATTGGGGGCATCTTTTTTTAAACAAAATTTTTTTAAATCTGGGAACCCTTAAAGGGTATAGGGCCCTTTCGAAAAAATATTTTTAATCTCTTTAAACTTTTCCCGATTCCCGTGGGAAAAGGGTTAAAGAGGTTCCTTCACAACTTTTTAAGGAAGCCCGGAAAAGATGCCTTAAATCATTTTAAGGCTGGGATAAAACCGGGGCAAAAAAATTTAAACAGAACCAAGAAACTTGCATAAAGCTTTTTGGGTTTTTGGGGAAATTTTAAATTCTAAAAAAGGGGGGCTTTGTTTCTTCGGGGAGGGGCTGCAGGGAGTTTATTAGAAAATCAGTCCAAAATATTAATCTTGTTATACCCAAGGGAAAAGCAATTCTTCGGTTTTGGCAGTGAGGCCATGTGAGGGGTAACCTACGAAAAACTGATTTTAAAATTTTTTTGGAAAATGTTCCCCCACAAAAGGTTTTCCCTTTAAGGGAAAAAGGGGTTATCAAAATAAACTGAAAATTTGGCATTTTTTTCCAAGACTTTTCTCATCAGCCCAAATTAAGGTAGCACGGCGGTTCCCAAAACCAAAGGGCATAGTTTCTATACTGATCAGCCCCCTTGGTGGGGCGGGAAAAATTTGGGTACTGAAAGAAGAAGGATCTAACATTATTTGATGATATGCCTGCGAAATTATAAATTTTCTGAAAAGAAGGAAAGCGTCAAAAAAATTTTTTGTGATCGCATCTATAAAAGGGCATGGGTTTTTCAGAATCCCCCGATTTTTTGCATTAAGGCCTCTGAATTTCAATAGAAAGTCTATATAAATTATTTTCCCCTTCTTAACCTGGTACGGGGTGGGGCAATATGCGGATACAAAGGGTTTCAATAAATTTTTTAGTTTTAAAAATTTTGTTTCCCCACCCGGTAAAATCATCCCTTGGGGAAAATTTGGAACGGGGTTTAATTTCCTTTTGATAGGATCTTTTGTCACTAAGTCAATAAATTTATGGCCCACCAGGGAGGGTAACACCTTGGAAAAACAGTAAAGACCCCTGAAAATTTTTACTCACTATTGGGAATGTATTTCCCATGTCTCTTACGGTCATAAAAGATTCATTAATTTTAAAATTTTGGGTTTGCGCCCAAGGGGTTCAAAAAAGGAAACCAAGTTTGTAGTTCTTCATCTTAGTCAAAGTTAGAGGTGTCAATTACAAAACACTTTCATTTTTCCCAGTTGTTTTATTCAAGTTTGTTAAAAAAAACAAAGTCAAATTATTAAGGCATTTAAAACCAAATTTTCTTCGGGAAATATTTTTAAAGGATGTTGATTTTGATAAAGCTTAGGTTTCCCCGGGATTTTCTATGGGGTATAACTTTCCCACAAATTTTTAATACTTTTAAGGACCTTTCCACTACTAAAAATTTATTTGACTTGAAAGGCAAAAGTACCGAACTTCATTCAATTTTAAAAACTTCTCGGACTTTTAAAACAAAATGGGTTTTTGAAACTGGCCATTGACAAGCTTAATTTTTTCGAAAAACTATGTCAGAGGTCCCCCTCAAGTTTGGATCTAAGGTCAAGGGAAAAATGAGAAAAAGACAAACCCTCAGCATTTACCTTCTCTTGGGTCCTTTAATTTCCTTTAAGGGGGGACAGGGGGGCCTCGGGCCCGTCTATAAAAAAAAGTTAAAAAGGGGGAACCCCCCAAAAGGGGAAGGGTTCTTTGGGAAAACCCTTTCCCCTCATGGAAAAAACAAAGCAAAAGGGTAGGTAACGATGCCCCCCTTGGGTTTTTAAGGGAGAAAATTTTTTCCCTTTAAAAAATGGACTTGAGAATCGAATGCTGGCGCTCAATCCTCCCATTACAGCTGGATGATAGGGAGTTGTGAAGAGAGGCATCACTCTAGAAGTTGGTATAGATGTAGCATGAAGTCGATGTTGAATTGTGTCCCACGGTCAGACAAAATTTCTCTAGGGATGCCCACTCTGGAGAAGATGGATAAAAGGGCTTCAGCCACCTCTGTAGTAGTTATGGTCTTTAAGGGAACGGCTTCAGGGAAACTCGAAGCATAATCAATTAAAGTTAATATATATCTATGTCCCCCAGATGAAAGTGGAGATAAAGGACCAACGATGTCAATAGCTACTCTTTCAAAAGGTACCGTAAAGACTGGCATTTTGACCATAGGTTCACTGCTGGTACCTCGGGATGATGACAGTTGGCAAACTTTACACGATCTACAATAGGTGGTGACATCTGAGGACATTTTTGGCCAAAAATAGGTTTCCCTAATTTTATTTAAGGCTTTATGATGTGAGAAATGTCCGGCCATTGGCAGGTCATGAGCCATTTTAAGAACAGTCTCTCTGCGTTGACTTGGAACAACTAAGATGGAATAGTCTATCTCATCTGAATTTAATTTGAATACTGACTTGTACAAGATACCTTTTATATATTCAAATTTATGTGAAAAGTTTTTCTTTTGGATAACTTTATTTTGTTTAGCAGTATTATGGTAATTCTGAAGAGAAGGGCAATTACGTTGTAAATTGACAAAGGAGTCCTTCGATATATCTAAAGGCTTAAAGTCAGGGAAAATCAAAGGATGGACAGTAGGAGAAGCCTGGGCTTTTGTCTGAGCCCTAGTCAAGACATTTATGGTATCGGAGATCATATCTTCACTTTCATCTAACAAGTGAACCGGTGATCCTACTTCCTTGCTTTCGAGAGTAGCATAACTAGTTTTTAATCCCACATGAATCTCGCGAGACATTGTCTCATCTGAACTTTCGAAGGGCTTCTCTGACTCTACAGGAAGAGGATCTGAAACACTTATGTCCATCTTTGGTGCTAAAAGGTCAACCTCAGAAAAAAGAATGGCACCTTTTACATTACCTATTAGTACGGAGCAAGAAGTGTTGGGAGCTAGTACGGCTTCAGACCAACCTGTGAACCATTTAGACCTAATGTAACAACAGATGGTAGGAAAAGTGTCCGTACGGCCCAAGTAGTCTGAAAGTATAGCAGAGGAATGAGTTTCTTTAAGGTTAGGGAAGAGCTTATCAGAAATGACTGTACATGTGCATCCAGTGTCTCGTAAAATGGTAGATACATTAAGTCCGTTAACTGTTCCTGAACAGAAGGGTGCTTGGTCATTACAGTCTTTAAAACATCTTCCAACTTTTTGGACCTTCTTAGAAGGACAATCAGGACGTTTATGTCCCTTAACACCACACAAATGACAAACAGGAATAAAAGAAGTCATTTTACTTTCCACTAGAGGCTTTGATTTCTTAAGGTCTGATGAACCCTTGCCCTTGGGGTTCGATCCCTTTAGGTCTTTATAGGAATTGTGAGCCTCAGCATACAGATCAGAAACCTCAGCAACTTCCTCAGCTTTAATCAGGTTACGTTCCCTGATGAATGTTCGTATCTGATGGGGAAGAGCTGTCAGGAACTGGGCAGTAACCATGAAGTCTCTAAGAGATTCATAACTGCGATCAATTCCTGAACTCTCTTTCCAAAAGTCGAACAAACGAAAGTGTTACCTGCAACTGCTGAAAGTTCTGGCCAGGCTTGAAGGTGGCATACCTGAAATCTTTCCTGTAAGAATTAATGGTTTTTTGATATGCTTTAAGGATTGCCTTCTTCAGTAGGTTATAATTACATATGATATCCTGCGACAAAGTTGCATAGATATTCAAAGCGGTACCAGAAAATAACATTCTTAAACTGGTAGCCCAGGTGTCAGCAGGCCATTTACAGAGGGTAGCGGTATTTTCAAACCTTATAATGTATGAAGTTATGTCTTCCCCCTCTGTGAAGGGAGGTAAATTAGGTGTTGGAATATGTGCACTAGCTGCTCGTTGTTCCATTACTCCTTCATCTAATTGCTGTTGTGAGAAAGTTAACTTTTTATTCTCTAATTCAAGGCGAGCTTCTTCGAGCTCGCGATCCTTTTCTCTCTCCCTTAACTCATATTCTCTGTCCTTTGCTCTTTCCTCAAGTTCCCTTAATTTAACTTGTTCCTCACGTACTTTAGCTCTCTCCTCACAATCAAGTCTATCACGCTTCTTTTTGTCTTCTCTTTCTCTTTCTATTCTTTCTCTTTCAAGTCTTTCCTGGATCTTAGCACTAATGAAAGATTCTAAATTTTTCTGTTATTCCTAACTTACTTCCAGCATTCATCCAAAGCTGGTATTCCTCCTTATTTGCAAGAATAACTTAAACTACCAGGGGAAAATGAAACGGGTATTAAAGAAAACAGAGGGTTCAATTCCTGCTCCGCTCAAACTGTAAATAAACCAGAGGGCTCGATCCCTGTTTCAATTAAACAATCTGTATTAATTAAAACAAAGGGTTCTATGCCGGCTCTGAGCAAACAGTAAGTAGAATGGGGTCCCTTGATCACCGAATCTTCCTACCAACAAATCAAGAGTGTCCTACGACAGTTCCCTTGATATAATAAAGAGCTCAATGAAACAAATTGTCGCTGGAAAATCTCGGGTCCCTAGAATCTAATCCTCCAAAGTGTTTCAAGCTCACACAAAATTAGCTGGCAGAATTAAATATTATATCCTTCCTGACTTGACTTACAATAAATTGAGACTATGACTATCACCAAATCGTTGAAATACCTGTACTGTAGTCCTATCATAGAGAATGATTACTCATGGCTGGTGGTAACCGTCTGTGGTATGCGGCGTTGAAGTTCCAATGGTAGATTCGAGATGGAGTTGAATCTTGATTCAGTAGAGTTGATCCCGGCAAGGTCGCCACTTGTGAAGGCTTACTCAGCCCTGTAACAACTTCAGTCAGTATTACTCAGGCTGGCTCCTCCTCAGGAAAATTAATGGATAGAAAAAGAACAAAAACTGACAAACATAAACACTATTATTTTGGAAATATGAAATTTAAAACACTTAAGTATGAAATACTGATCCTACATGAAAGAAAATGAAAAATTAAAAATATAAATGATATCTTAATTCGAAAAGCGCCTAAAACTTGGGAGTCTGGTGTGGTGCCACTGCGTGTTTGTTGCAATAGTAGCCGAGCTGATATGTGGGGGGGGGGGGGTCGCAGGTGTTCTTGTGCCGTAAGTAATCTTTCCTCCCGAGATCAGGAGAACAGGTTCTTGACCGCAGTAATATGAGGGGATATGTCCTGATTCTTCATACCAATGCACAGCAAGAAAAATCCAATATTGGACGCTTCCAGGACTTAGTCCGTCACCTCCGTTTTTTCACGTTGATTGGCCAGGTGACCCTCTTCTGTAATGCCAAGCCTGAAAAGATAGACAGTTAACCCACTGCTTAAGAAATCACTCTCCATGATAAGTACAAATACCTAAAAGATGTGGTTTATTACAACAGTCAACTTAGAGCAAGACTGACAGGACTCAAGTTTATTATTGGTCAAAAGTGAAGCTTTAACCAATAAATCCACTAGAATACAAGGCAGGCATGTTACTTACCGTAGTGTTGGAGCTGTGAGTCGAGTGTTTACTGTTTGGAACCGGAGCCCCACACGCACCTTTCGGTGGTGGGGGTAGAAGGAGGGGAATGGATAGCGGGATCTAGACTGACCCTTCCTTAACCAGCAGCTGGCCCATGAAAACTGAACACTTTCGGGGAGGGTTGAAAAGGTGGGAATAGCGAGAGCTTGACTTACCCTACCTTAAACAAGTTAGCCGGCAATGAAACTATTGTTACTACATACTCCCCTCGCTACTCCCTATCAACGAACTTTTCCCTTCACACTCCAATTAGTTTATTTAGGCCGTACACATAAGTATAAATTATCATACATAGTGATAAATTGAGTTTCAATGTCATGACTACAAGTTGGTCTTTTGACTGGTTATAAGGGGTATGTTGAAAGTTGGGTATGGAGGGGGTCTTCAATGTTTGCTTCACACCAATAATTTCCAATAAAATAATAAAAGTAAACAGTAGAAATACCCAGGATAACAACCCCAAAAGAAGGTCGACTGATTTTTTTTTCCATTGTCATCCTTGTTTTGTGGGTTACTATACGTCTATTATTTACCACTGATTAAAATGAACTAAAATTATTCGAGACTCTAATGCTTTAGGCCGGTGGCTGAAAGGTTTTTGCACACAACGGCGATGACCCGGGTTCGATTCCCACCAGTAGTAGAAACATAGGGCCGTGCATCTTTTACTCCTTATGTCTATGTTACCATCAGTAAACTGGCGTACCAGGGTGTTAGTGGTCTGGTGTTGGCGCATTCTAGGTGTTAGTGGATTGTGTGGCTGCCTCCTGGGTGTTAGTGGGCTGGTGCCGGGTCACATCCAGGGTTTTATGGCTGGTGTGGATCACATCCAGGGTGTTCAGTGGCTGGGTGTGGTCATCCTGGGTGTTTAGTAGGCTGGTGTGGGTCACATCCCCCTGGGGGTGTTAGTGTGCTGGTGGTTGGGTGGCATCCAGGGTGTCTAGTGGACTGGTTGTGGGTGGCATCCTGGTGTTAGTGACTGGTGTTGGGTAGGCATCCTGTGGTGTTAGCGTGGACTGGTTGTGGGTGGCTCCTGGTGTTAGTGGACTGGTGTTGGGTGGCATCCTGGGTGTTAAGTGGACTGTGTGGTGGCATCTGGGTTTTAGTGGGCTGGTGTGGGTGGCATCCTGGGTGTTATGGACTGGTGTGGTGGCATCCTGGTGTTAGTGGACTGGTGTGGGGTGGCATCCGGTTGTTAGTGGACTGGTGTGGGTGGCACCTGGTGTTAGTGGACAGGTGATGGGTGGCATCCTGGGTGTTAGTGGACAGGTGTGGGTGGATCCCTGGTGTTTGTGGGCTGGTGTGGGGTGGCATCCTGGGGTGTTAGTGGACTGGTGTGGGTGAGGCTCCTGGGTGGTTAGTGACTGTGTGGTGGCATCCTGGGTGTTAGTGGGCCCTGTGTGGTGCATCCTGGGTGTTAGTGACTGGGTGTATGGGTGCATCCTGGTGGTTAGTGGACAGGTGTGGGTAGGCATCCTGGGTGTTAGTGGGCTGGTGTGTGGTGGCATACCTGAGGTGTTCGTGGCATGGGTGGTGGGTGGCAACCTGGCGTTAGTGGCGCGTGTGGGTGGCATCCTGGGTTTTAGTGGAGCTGGTGTGGTGGCATCCTGGTGTTAGTGGACTGGTTGGTGACAACACATGATATGATCAATGTCAAAATATTCCTACACAAACCATAACCTCGACAATAAACAAGAAAATTAACAAATCCCGACATGTTTCGGCACAACATGACAGGACGACCTGAAGAACTTTGGAAAAAATATGTTCGTTCCTGTGGAGCTGTTCAAAAGCTAAACAAGCTTTATTTTAGACCAAGCCAGATCTTACAAAAATAAAAGTCAATGTGTTAATTGTAGTTTCAGTTGACGTGATTTATTATGTTGTTTTTACGCAAAAATTCGAAATGCAACAGAAATAATAGTATTCATACCTAAATGGTGGATGCTGGTGTTTGGTGGATGATGTGGAGAGAGCGAGAGTTTTTTTTTTTTATTAAAACCAATACATATACATAAAAATGAAAATAAAAGGACAACAGTAAATGGATCTCAATCCTGAGCGTTCGGACATTGACATAAGAAACACCAACCAAAATAAACTAACAAATTGGATTGCACTATATACTCGCCAAGATATAGCTGTATAACATACAAACAATAACTTACGGCAAGAACATAGCTACAAATAAACACAGTAACAGGGTCATGAACTGACAGTAGTTAATCATTCAACGACTCCAACCTAACTTTACAATATAAATTTTTCTATAAACATCGACTATGACAAAGGCTCATTACAATTGAAAATAATATATACACGAAAATGTAAGCAATACTTCCGACCTTCTCATTAATCAATAAACCAAAACCTAGCATCAAATCCTACTAGAACATCTACATACTTATCCCTAACAATACAGCTTTACATATACCATAATACAAATAAACATACAATAAAACAGCTATAGATCAATCAAAACCGAACTCATTACAGTTACAAATAAACCCGTATACAAAAAACTCAGACACAAAAGAAATGCCTCTATAAACTGGCTAGATATATCTGTATACGATACAGCCAAAACGTACTCAAGAACATAGCCATGAAAACAACCACTATCAGGGCATGGTGCTACCACAGTCTTATAATTACATCTTAACAAACAAAAACCTAGAGCAAAACATGAACTAAAAAACACTTCATATGGCAAAGAACAATACCGTTGTAATAAAAGCTATAACAAAGTACATTGAAATGCGACAATTGAAACGCCAAAGTAACGAAAGGGAAACATAAGACAAGCAATGTGTTGAATACATAAAAACCTACACATTCACATACACCACAGTACTATCTATGTAAAACACCATGAGACAAAAGTAGATTCCAGACATACTTACATCATGCCTTGTAGTACACCAGGTCAAACCACAAAAGACACCCAAATACTATGAGATGTAACCTCTCACACATTATAACACAAAAATGTAGTGCAACACACTACTTACATATTAAAATTCAAATACCTCTGAAAAACAATGTGAATAACATATCTTACACAACTACCCCGACCAAACTCACATCACAAAAAGAAGCTTATTTATTAGTATTACTCAAACATAACCACACACGCCTAAACATCCATACACATTTCCATACTCGAGAAAACTAGCCACACGCAACCCCTTACTTTACACTAAATCTCTTATATCCTTCAACGAATCCTACGATAACCTTCATATAAATGCTGTCACCCATCATTCCGCCATAAAGATCCCTAATGCGGCACTTTGTCTATACATCGTAGGCCCCTAACACACTTATCCTTCCTTAGACTCTCCCACCTCCCTCATTGCCCAAGATATATAATAAAATCATAACCACATACGCAACCGCATTCACCACCCCCTGCTGACAGCCACCTCGCACCTATATCCTATACTTAACAGCCCCGCGCAACGCACTGTAACACGGCTTCCCACACCCACTAACCTAACTACCCTACTTAGCCAGACTCTCACACTTCTAAAACAATGTACAAAAGTACACAGCGTGAAATATAGTTCTCCGGACATCCACACGCTTTGCAGTCCCCACCCTCCCTTAATCTCCTATTAAATAACACAAACCCCAGACGGCAAGGATCCCATGTAAAAACCAAACATACCTCGCCTGACACTTGGTTTTACACGTAGTTTTTGAAGACATTTCCATACGAACCCCATGCGTACATAGGGTATGCCCCCTCAACTGGCCGCCACCACAGGACCCCCCCTCCACCCTCTCAAGAACCTTCAATTTAAGCTGTATCGGATCCCTACATTCAGTAAACAACTCGCAACATAGCCTCCACAAACAATAAATCCCTACCCCTCCACCACTGTATGCATATCCATGCGCAGGTCCTTTCAAAGGCCCCCCCCCACCGCTCAACGCCCCTCCCATCACAAAACCTCCTCTTTTCAGAAACACACCCAACAAACGCTTCTCAAGAGGGTATAAGCCCCAGCCCCCCTGGCTTAAAGGAAACGACCCCACCCTCTACTTGCCCGTCACTACCTCGATCCCCATATAAATCTGAATGACCCGCAGTTGCAACCGTTTGCACCACATCAGCCGACGTCACGGATATATGCCACCTACGAGAACCATAAACTTGCTATACAAACAAGGACTGTTGAGACTATAAACCCGTTTGATGCAACTTTAATTGCTCATGCTCCTACCAACCTCCCAAACTTTTCAAACTCCATCCATGGTGCACTCACGAATTTTGCCTTCTTGTGGCATCCTATCATTCCGCATGTACACTATCCTCACCTATCAACAACTGAATCTACCACACGCCACCCACCCTCAAACAGTCTCACTATTATGAACGGCTCCACCCCTATATCCAAATACTTGGGACTTTGCTACAATATTTTTCATCCCCGTAGCCACACCAAAAACGTCTATCACCCTTTCCACCTTATTAAATCCTTCACATCCCACACCAAGACAGTCGTATCATCCACGTAACCCACTATACCTGCTTCCCCTTCTCGTGCAAAACCCAACCCTCACTCTCGCTAAAACACCACGACTGGCCCAATAAAAGTGGTTCCTTAGAAGACAATGCAAGACAAATTTGCGACAGAGGCATCCCTGTCGCAAAACCCCTTCCCATCTGTAAGTCTATCACCCTAGTCGTCCAGTAACCTGTAATTCTCATAAACTGCACCAGATAGAAAGTTTTTGCCCAAGAAACAATTTCCCTTATCCCTCCTGAAAACCCAACCAACGCATAAAACTCGATAATGCATCCTTTCTACCTGATCATCAGCATCCTCTCCAATCCAGAGCCAAAACACCCCCGCCCCCTCCCCCCTATGCTCCTATAAAACTCCCTAATAACTCAAGCCCTTCAAGACATTGATCTACGGCCGGAATGCCATATTGAGTCCCTCTATCATTAAGTTACTAAAGACCTGTTCTGAATCTGTTCCCTAACACCCTTGAGCAAATAACTTAAAATCAAGCGCCCATAAAGCGATATGTCACGTGGGTAATCTTCTACCGTGGTCGTCCACACCTTTGAGCTAATATATCAACAACAGCAGTCCTTTGCTGCTCACACTTCCCATTGGCCCCCACTTCTTCATTACATTGCAACAATCTGACTAAAAATCTCCTCAATACTTTCCAATTTCTTAACATAAACATCATTAGGCAAACCCGTCTACACCCGAACGCTCTACCTAAACTTGCACCTGCATAGCTTGCCCCGAAAATTTTCCCTTCCGTAATCCCTGACCTTCCAAAGTCTCCCTAATCTCTATCCCTATCCCCACTATCAAGCTCGCATTGCAACATAACCACGCTCATTTCCCCTTAAAGCATCATCTCGTAGACCACCATGTGTTTGCATAAGACCTAAACCATGCATCAAGATATCCACTCAATGACCTTCAGTCGACACAATACCTGCCGCTTTACTCCCTAATACCCTCCCTTCCCCCACATGAACAGTTTAATCCCTCATCTCCGTCCGCCGCACTCTCTTCGCTGTCCTCTCAATAACACACAACCGAATGGCCTAGCACCCCATAAGTACCACCTCCATCCACCGCCCAAATGCGTGCACCAGCAATCTTTTCATTTTTTGCAAATCCCTAAATGCTCTCTTTAATCCCTCAATATCTCCCACCAACCGGGTATCTAACCCTCCCACTCAGTACAAGCCTCATGCCCCTCAAATAAAATTGAAATCCCATACAATTAACCTATTATATTCCCCCCCACTATGTACATAAAAATCCTTAAACCTGATTTTGCCAACACGAGTCCACCATCTACCAGATCACCATATCCCCAGGTGCTCGGCCTCCAACCCCTCCCAAAACTGTTTTTAAATGACTGTCTATGTTCTTCATGCAACAACTTTATACATTTAACTTCCAATACCCCCCCTACCCCTTCACATGGCAACGCCCCCCAAACCGCAAATCCACCATGACTCCCCTATGACAGAAAATACCTCATCCAACACACCACACACCTATCGTATTCTACCCTTCTGATGATGTTCAAACGATCGTGGCCTAAGCAGCTTCCCACAGCCTAATAAATCTGTATGCCTCGTACCGTCCCCCCCCCCACAGATATCGATCAAAAACCCACACCCTGATAACAATCACCCAATAATCGCCATACAATGCCCCGCGCCCCCCTCGTCTCCACATCCTATACGCCTTACCACACAGAGTTCCAATCACCTCCTATCACGGCTACCCCCCGGCAATCCACGCAAGTAGTAAAAACCAGCATGTCCTCACAAATTTATTCCTTAATTCGTACGCACCCTCTGCGGGCCATACACACACACGCAACGTCATCTGTACCTGACCCCATAATCACCATGCAACACTATCACCCTCGTCCCTCCACCCCCCTTCACAATGCCTGGAACAACCAACTGGCTAGTTTCCTTTACCATATACAGCCACACCAGCCTTTCAATCTGACTGTATGTTCAAACATACACCTTATATATATCGCCTCCACCACCTTCAACCCAAGATAACCATTTCTAAAATTAGTGCTCCTGCAAAGAACACACCGTCAACACCATGACACTCCAAAAACACCCTAAAACCACGCACACTATTCTCTGCAACCTCAAACCATGATGAGTTTCAATGTCAAGCACTTAAAAACCGCCGACCATAGGTTTTCCCTCTTGACAACTCTTTTTTTCACCTGATCGCCTCATATGCACTATTATTGCTCCCCCCCCGCTTCTTGTGCACATCTTACACGATCCTAGTCACCTGAGTGTCATTTAAAAACCTCTCTGATGTGACATCCCCCATGTTTTCCTCCCTGAACGTTGTGGCGGAAGTCGTAAGCACTTCATTCTGAACATGAAAGCACTGCTGCGTAGCTTTCCGACGGTCGTACCGTCGACATGACATCTCGTTCATCAAGCTCATCACCACGATGACCACTCAACCTCCACCGTATTCAACCGACAAGACACCTTGTCACACACCTACGGACGAACTACCTTCGCCCCGGCAACCGTCCTCCATAGTGTTTCAAGAATCCAGGACTCGCGTGCCATTCTTCCTGCCTAAGGCCCCGTGCCCAAAATATCCACAAGCGTCTCCTTATCGATGCTATCCTCCTTGCTATCATTCACTTCGGGATGATCTCTCAATGCCTGAATCACCGTCCAAGGAAAGGTGAGTCCCCCCCCACGTCGTAGGACCTGCCATCTTCTCTTACCGTCGGCCTCAACCTCCCACTCCATGATGCACTCTGTGGAGTCAGTGTCGAAAAAGGCTGCTCTTTGCCAATCTCCTGCTCACTCTATGTTCTACATTGTTGTTGCAGGTCGATGTCAGCCACGTCCCTCTACCACCATTGCACTGCCAGTGTTCATACGACGCGCACAAATGACAAGTGCATCGTTGCCACCTGCATGATGTTCACAATCAACCATGAGATTTCTTGAAATCGTCGAAACACCACACTACGACGGTATAGGATGTCCGTAGCGTCCATCTTTGCAGAGTACGTACCAGTCAGGTAATCCCCATATACATTACCAAAAGACAGACCACCCTTCCTCAGTGACCGTGTGTACCATCCCATATTTACTCATGGGAAACACTTACGTCAGATGCATCCGCCGCCAATCGTAATGGCACATTCCTATCATCACACAAGTGAAAGTAACTTGCTACATCATGCATCCTCACCGTGACAGCAATGATTCACAGGTATGGCCACTTCCTAAACATTGTTTCACCACTGGCTCATACATACTCACAACGAATTGAATTTAAGAAACATCCTCTTTGTGCCATTCAAGGCAAGTCACAAATCTCTTCAGTAGCTACACCGTAGGTGTATCTCTAAATATTGCTGGTAAAGTAACTCCATAGACGCCCGTGATAGCTCCACCCGGTTATTCGTACAGACTAATTAACCCGCCGGCGACAAGCCTGCACCTGTTGTGAAAAATATACTGCCCCCATTCCAACACACAGGGGGTAGCAGCAAGCACACGTCCTCTCGTACTCATGGGTTAGAGAACGAATTAACGAGAGTAAATGAGCTGTGGCCCTACTGGCTAGGTGGATGGTACGAGGTACTGGTACTAACGTCGATGGATGTACTGGAGTGTCATAAATTCTGTAAGGGATTTCTGTTCCTCTTAAAACCCTACAGTACATTATACAAATGCTCCTAGACACTGTTTCAGGATCCTCTTCTGTGAAAAAGACAACTTTGTCATTTGGTCAGTCAGTCAGGGTTGATCAAGTCAGTCCCAGTCAGTTGGTCAATCATCCCAGAGGTTGGTCAGGTCAGTCCCCAGTCGTTGACAATCAGTGCAGTCGGTTTCGAATCATAATAGTTCAAGTTGGTCACAGTCCAATCCAGTCGATCGGTCAGTCCAGTCGGTCGGTTGGTCGATCAGTTCCGTCGGTCGGCGTTCGGCATGTCCGGACGGTCGATCCCGGGTTCCCCCCAGTCCCGGTCGGGCGGGTCGATCGGTCAGTCAGTCAGTTTGGTCTGTCGGTCCAGTGAAAGGATCAGTCAGCGCATCACATCCTCTTATTTGAAGTGAGGTAAGAAGGCGAAAGGGTCGCTCACCGAGAAGAGAGCGGGGTGTGCACACTGATATGGGAAGATGTGCTCACTCACGAGCACAGCGTTTGGGTAAAAAGTTGGCCAAATTGTAGAGAGGACCTGAAGGAATCCATGAGAAAAGGAACTGTGAAAGGTGGTCCAGAGGGTGTATGTGGACCAAAAGGGTATTAGGAGGAAGGGGAAAAGGGTGTAGCCATGTATAAAAGGCAAACCCACCTCTGCATCTTCGAGTCTCATTTATAAATATTAATTGATTTGGAGAAAACGAAAGAATTGTGCATGGTTTCATGAGTTTTATAATTATTAGGTATGGTGTGACTGTTGTTTTACAAGAGCGCAAATCACAAGCCGGTTGTATGTTGGTGATGAGGGGTACACTTTATACGCAGCACCACCTCACTGAGGTTAAAAAGGTGGGCTATTTGATGAAGGCTAGCCCAGTTACTGTACATCACTGTGAGGAGGGTGAAGGAGGAGGGTTATATAGTGGATGGGATGTGGGGGAGGGAGAATGCAAAGTATGTGTATAGTTTATGGCCTGGTGGAGGGGGGACGGTCGGGTAGAATGAGTTCGTACGCACGTGTTGGTAATATCACTTGAAGGTTGCTTTAGGGGTGATGAGCTGAGGGAGAGAGACAGGAATTGTGTGATCCTTCCATAGGGAAGAGAACTCTCCTAGGAAGGCTGTGATATTGTTCTGGCATTTTGAAAAGAGCTATTACTGGGGTGGTTGGTGGAGTGGGGGGAGGTGTGCATGGGAGGTGATGCACACCTTTGTGAGGCAAAGTTATGCCGTCAGCTGGACGACTATACATGACGAGAAAAGCAGTGCGTACAGAGAGTAAGTGTCTTGGAAATGGCTGTTTACGAATCACAGAGGGGGTTTTAGGTGAATTGGATGTAGAGGGATTGCTGAACCTGTAAAAGAGCTATTAGGAAAATGAAATGTTTGCGTTACTTAAAGATTTCACGGGGAGGGACTTGTTTGCGTGTTTGAGGGAAAGGTTGAGGAAGGTATGTGAGTGGGGATGAGAAGTGGTCGAGTTGTGGGATACAACGCAAAGATGAGGAATCGTAGAATTCTATGTATGCCAGCGGAGGCAGAGAACTGCTGGCTTATGGGCTTATTAGGCACTCAAGGGCAGTTAAAAGAGTGTTATATGGAGAAGGTTTAGGAGGGTGGGAGCCCCATTGGCAGCATAGAGGGATTGAAGGATAGACTCAGGGAATTGTAAAAAATGAACGGTTCAATGCGGTACGGGTTTAATGGGTTAGTGTGGTGATATGGGTGAATAGGCGCATCGCGTGTCCTGCAAGGGCAGCGTGTTATGGTTGCATTGCTATGAAATAACAGGAATTCAAGTCCATGAGAAAATGGACATAGGCAAGAGCTGGTTACAACTGAGGGGAGGGGGAATGTAAGATGCTTGGTTTATAGTGGCATATATGAGAAACGTGCGGGTGTGAGTGGGGGGCGTTAAGGGAGACTGGAGATTGGGTGCAGTGTGTGCTTGATTGTGATGACAGGGAAAAGTTACAGGAAAATATCGTTGAGGAGGTGTGGATGGCATTAATGGGCATGAATTGGGTTAAAGCAACAGGGATAGATGGGTTGCCTAGCGACTTTTATATGCAGCATCGGGTGTAGTGAAGGAATTTTTAGGTGAAATTGTTTATGGACATGAAAGAGCGAGGTAAATTGGGGGAGTTGCAAGTGACAGTGATTATAGAATATCACTCATGTCTGCAGACTACAAACACTTTGAGAAAATATTGGGAAACTGTATTAAGAGGGTTACTGGTAAGGTTATAGTAGGGGGACAATATGGGGGACCTGGAAGATCAATGAACGAGGGGTAAAGGGTTATGTAGAAGCTTCATTGAGAGTATGTGCTGAGGAGGGAGGGGTACTAGTGCTGGATTATAGGGTGGCATAAGATACTGTCGAGAGGAATGCATTGTGGAGAATCATGAGGTGGCAGGGGTTTGGGAGGAAATAGCGAGATGAGCGCATACTTCATATCAGGGAGCTAGTATATGTGTGTGTGCAGATTTATAGGAGGGTGGGGTCATGTGTGTGCATGGATGGGGGCTTGAGACAGGGCTGCCCTCTCACAAATGATATTTGCATTTTTAGAGAACCCTTTTTACAGGGCTGTGGAACGGTGCATACAGGAGGGGGTGAAGGATGATGCGAGTGCTGGGAGACCTGGAGTCATAGGGTATGTTGATGACACGACAGTCCTAGTGAGTGAGAGGGAGGGAGGGATTGGAGGGTCTGGAGGGTCTGGGGAGGGTCATGGATTTTTTGGGGGCAGTACCAGATATGGCAGTGAATATGGATAAATCAAAGCTCATGAGATTAGGGGCATGGAATGGCCAGAAGTGTGAGGGTGACCGGATGAGGTGGTGTGTAGTGGATCGGCTAAAGATTGGCGAGGTGGTGTATATTGGTGATGTGCGGATGGTGAGGGAGGTTAATTCAAAGTATGTAGTAGATAGTGCTGGGAAGATTGACTGGGTTGCAGCCGACATATCTTGTGCTACACCAGAGGGTCATTGTGGTCAATGTGCTTATATTTAGTAGAATATGGCATATGACAGCATTGTACCCTTTGGTGTATGGGGATGTTCAGAGATTATTGTGTAAGGTTTTCCATTTTTTGGGGGTTCGGGATGTGATTGGTTTAGGACTGGTGTGGCAACACTCCCGGTAGCCAAAGGGAGGGCTGGGGTTAATACACATGGAACAAAGGTTGAAGAACATCTATGTGAAGCACGAGTTCCTGAGGGTGCATGGGGAGGCGGGTGGAGGGTTGGGGATTGTGCGAGAAGATATTTGGAGAGGGGACGGGATTAGTGAGATGTGAGATGTTGCGAGTCTTATTGCTCATCAGAGATCTGAAGAACATGTGGGTACGGTCCATAGAGAGGAAGCTATTGCCTAGGGAGGCAGTGGCTGTGGAAGGAGCATCACTGATGTATGCATGGAAAGACATTTGGGGTCATTTAAAAGAGTTGCGTGTCCGGCCGTGTGTGAGGGAGTAATGTAATAAGGTTCCTCCATGGGGTCTTGCCGGCCGGGGTAGTTTTTACGTAATAGATGGATCAGGAGGGTGTGTCAGGATTGTGGGGAAGATTACTCGGATTCTCATGTAGTCTACTTTTGCGAACGTTTAGGGGTTGTGAGGGAATGGATGGAGAAAGTGTTTCGGTCTGTGGGGGGGTTGTCGGTATTGCAAGTGCTAAGTTTAGATGTAGGTGGGGTAGAGGTGAAAGTTCAAATGTCGGTGGCTTACTTAGCAGTTGATTTAGTCTTTATATTGTGGACAATGAGAGATAAAGGGCTGTGGAACATAAGATGGCCCTAGCTGCAACTATTTATAAGACAGTGTCGCAACAGGGAAATATATAGGGGGAGGTGGGAGAAGGATTTTCCGGAGGGTTATAGAGATTTTAAATTGAGGGATTTATGGGTTTTATAGATTGTCAGCGGTAAGAACGGGCTGGTCTTCCCCAGGGGGGGGCGCGATTGTGAGCGTGAGTGTGTCACAGTGGTCTGACGTGTGGTGTGTGTGATAATTCCGAGTTAGAAGGGTTTTTGGGGGGCTTTTTGGTCCGAGTCTGTGGAATGTAGATCATACAGCAGGGAAGCCTGATGGATCAGACATGACCCATTGGGCACTTTATGTGATTTGGGTTTATTTGTTCTGTGTGCTTTACACTGCATGTTGTGTGGCCTGAGAGTTTGAATAATGTTCAGTGCGATAATATGATATAATTGTATTTAATGTGTTGCATTATTGCTTGAAGAGCTACTGTCACTATAATATATGCATGTCTTATCCTGTTTGTTAAATGTAATTGCTTAACATTTGTTCTATGTGCTTTGCACTGCACGTTGTGTGTACTGTTTTTAATGATTTATATGTACATAACCTGTGTTGGTGTTTGTGCATTTTTCAGAATTGAAACCTTTTCTGGGATAAGGTTGAAAGGCCTTTCTAGCACGAAATGATATGTGCTCAGAATTTTGAGTTAACAGCCATTATTACAATAGTATATGTCTGTTAGGTTGTAACTAGCTGGGGGAGGAGAGGATAACCACCGGGGGGGGGGAAGAATTTTTTTTTAAGGGTTCCTAAGTTAAAAGTA